>RCUC01049564.1:0-13017 GCA_003697995.1 Taxidea taxus jeffersonii | reverse complement strand
ATCTGCATATATTGGCTGTTGTCATTATCCATGCAAGTACTCTGTGCCTACAAAGCCTTATAAATAAAGGCTATTATCATTATTGCTACCACCATACCCCATGCAAAACTACTGTGTGAAAATATTAATCAGAGAAGAAATACATATTACAGCAAGAAGAAAGCATCAAGGTCATATCATAGAAACAGAAGTTAAATAAGTAAATTCAGGGAAATTTTTGGAAATTATGTAGACCTTAAGGTGGAGTGAAGAGATAAAGACATAAATCTCCAGGCAGGCCTGAAGGAGGGACTGAGACCAAACAAGGAGAAGAAACAGAGAAAACAGCAAAATGATTGGCATTTTTTAGCTAAAGCGCTCAGGGAATTGAAGAGCAAGATGGGCATAGAATAAGGGACAGGTAAAGGCTCAGGCCAAGCTGCACTATGCAATGGCCATTGCTGGTTTTCCTGCTAGAGTACCCACACCTATGATACCCATGTTAGAATAATAAAATACAGATGCAAACGAAGTATAATAATGGGCATTGTTTTTTAAGCACTGTCTGGGAAGAACTTTAGGAAAAAATTTGTGTTAGACAAAGACTGAGGTCATGGACAAGAAGAATGTAGCGTTTTATATAAGGTGACCTTGAACAGTTGTTAGACAGCATCCTGAGTCTACTGATGTCTAGCTCCTTCCAATTACTTTGGTTGGCATCAGCATTAAGCAATAAATCCCAGAGTTATATTTCCACGATTTTTCAAATGGTCCATTTGCCAGTGTTGATGCTTAGAAGGAAACCACAGATGTCAGGGACCCACAACTGGGGGTAGGTAGATGCTCACTCTCTTTTGCTTGCTTGCCCTCCCAACCTCCTTACCACAACCCTCCAGCACTGCCCATGCAGGGTTTGGTGCACTGGGGGAATTGTGGAAAGAGGAACAACATAGACTACTTACTATCCTGTGAAAGGATAGCAAAGCTTAACAAGAAAAATCAAGACTATTAATAATGTATTTATCCAGTTTCCCAAACTAGATCACCCCCCAAAATTTCACATGATAAACATGGTAAATCAACTTCAACTGAGAATAACTGAAAGTACTATAAAGTTCTTCAAATGAATGTGGGTGCTAATTATATAATTTGATAAAAATAAAACAGAAAATTTCCCACTTACATAGGACCATTTTAAACTATACCCTCTTCCTTTTTCAAGCCTCCTCTCTCCTATTTTCTCACCTCCAATTCCAAGATAAACATATGACTTCATCCACTAATAGGGAACTTTGGTAGAAAAGTTTAAAAATCAGAGGATTTTGTTTCCTTTACATCACAAAGACAAATAACCTTAGATGAATGGGTTGGTGCAGAATGAAAAGTTTCTCACTTCCTACACAGTATTTTAATAAGCAACAGCTAAAAAGCCTTCCTCTACCCTGTGGTTCTTCAGTTCTACATCTGTCACTACCTTTGTGTTACTACATTTGTAAATTTCCCCCTTTTGAAAGTCACAATCTATCCTTCACCAAACACACTACCCAACAGCTTCCCTGATGAAAATATATGTTTTCCTATTTTGGTTTCTTGATTAGACATGGGAGAATGTAATACCACTTGCTTGCCCTCACTGAGGTTGGAAAATTGGTAGTTTCCTCTATATAACGCGAGGCATTAGTGGGAGCTGGCCATCCTACTTTTATCCTGCTACTCGGCTGTAATCTTTACCAAGAAGTGTCTCCTTTTTTCCTTAATGATTGCACAGGATTTAGCTTACTGAGAAATCATCCCATCAATCTGCAGTTCATTTTGTAAGCATGGAGTCTTTTTGGATTTTTCTACAAATACAGCACTAAATACAGTCTTTGTTTTTTACTAAGTATTTAGATTAAATGAGTTTGGTGATATTTGGGGTGAAAATGCATGAACTAAAACATTATTATTAATAAGGAAGTACACATTTAACATTTCCATAGATATTCACATGATATTCATCCTACCATTGAAAGCTATTGTTTCTAGGCTCCTCAACACACATTCAGTGATGCTAGGAAGTATTTCTTCCTCAATAAAATCAGAATGATAAAGCCAATGAGATGAAGTGATTTGGACAGGAGCAAGTCAGCACTTGACCAAGAGAACTCCACATATAAGGAGTCTGGCATCAGTTAGGATTGAACCAATAAGGAAAACAGGTTTTGTCTGATTGGCTCTCAGTAGTTTTTAGAGTGGCAATGAATAAAGTAAAGCTAGAGTAAGAGATGGCCTTGGATGATAGAGGTCAGTTCAGGCAACGGGTGTGGATAAACTTTTACAGAGCCTACTTCATAAGGTCGTGATGATTAAACAACACAATGCATAGAAAGTCCTTCACGTGGTGCTGAGTGTTATTTCTAAACATGAGACAAGACTATTGATGAAAATGAGGATTGGACAGGCAAATCAAATGTTAGTCTAGAGCTAGCTCTATACATACATAGGAAATTAGATTTTTTTATATACAGTGAAATACACAGATCTGTGTACAAAAAAAAAAAAAGTTTAGATAAATGTATACAGCTGTGTAACCACCACCCTAATCAGGAATCTAAAGCATTTCTGTCACTCATAAAACTCACATGTGCTCCCTTGCAGTCAATCTCCACCTCCATAACCAACCACTGATCTAATTTCTATCATTGCATCTTAGTTTTGCTACTCCTGGAACTTCATATGAATGGAATTATGTCCTATATATCTTTTCATGTCATATTGGCTTTTCCACTTAACCTGTTCTTGAGATACTGTTGTATGTATAAGAGTTTATTATTTTTTATGGCTGAGTAGTATTCCATTATACATGATGGCTTGTTTATTCCTACTCAAATGGACATTTGGGTTCTTTCTAATCAGCTATTATAAATAAAGCTGCTCTAAATATTCTTAGACAATTCTATTCATGGACATATAATTTCATTTCTAGGATTGGAATTGCTGGGTCATACACTTAACAGACATTTTCCAAAGTGGTTGTACTATTTCACATTCCCTCCAGCAACATATGAGTATTCAAGTTGCTTTTATACCCTTGCCAACATTTTTAATGCTCAGTCTTTTTTTTTTTATTGTAAACATGCTAGTGGGCATGAAATGACACCTCATACTAGATTAATTTATATCTCTGCACCTAGTGTTGTTACATATCTTTACATTTAAGTCCTGTTCCAACTTGAATCAGTTGTTATGTAGATTGTGAGGCAGAAATAAGGAATGAGGGTTCCTTTGTTTTTATACATGTATCCAGTTATTCTAGCTCCATTGGTAGAAAGACTTTCCCTTCCCCCATTGAACTTTATCAGTACCTTTGTCAAAAATCACTTGACCATATAATTATGGGCCTCTTTCTAGACTGTGTTCTGTTACAATGATTTATTTATCTATCTTTATTCCAATACCACATTTCTTCACAAATTACAATAGCTTACAGTAAGAGTTAATGCTAGGGATTTTGAGCTTCCCGACTTTGTTCTTTTCCATAATTGTTTTGATTATGTCCATTCTTTTTAAGTCCATGTACATTTTTATATCAGCTATCCATTCCTGTAAAAAAAATATTGATGACATTTTGCTAAAGGTTACAATGAAACTATTAGTCTTCCAATCCAGGAGTATGGTAGGCCTTTTCATTTATTTGGAGTGTCTATATTTTCACTCAGCAAAGTTTTATAATTTTCAGTGTAGAGAGCCCTTGCATATACTTTGTCACATTTATTCCTAGAATGTTTTTGTTTATTAATTCTATATTAAAAGAAATTTTAAATTCAATTTTAAAATTGTTTGCAGTTAGTATGTAGAAATAAAACTCATTGTTTTTTTACCTTATATCCTGAGAACTTACTAAATTCCTTTAAAGAGGTAAAGTATGTTTTTATGTTGTTGGTTTTTTTGGGGTTTTGCTTGTTTGGGTGTTTTGGTAGGACACTGGAGGCAAAGTAATCCCATAAACATGGACTTCTCTCAAAGTACCTACATTTTACAGCTAAGACTTATCCAGTTTCTGCCTGCTTATGGTCATTCTCTGTGCCTTTAAATAATTGTGTTTGTGTTGTCTACAAGAGACCCATTTTGAACCTAAGGATACACTCAGACTGTAATTGAAGGGATAGAGAAGCATCTTTCATGCCAATGGGCCTCAAAAGAAGGCTGGGGTAGCGATTCCCATATCAGATAAATTAGATTTTAAACTAAAGACTGTAGTCAGAGATACAGAAGGACACTACATAATTCTTAAACGGACTATCCACCAAGATGATATAACAATTGTAAATATTTATGCCCCCAATATGGGAGCAGCCAATTACATAAGAAAACTGTTAATCAAGATAAAGAGTCATATTGGTATGAATACATTAATAGTAGGAGATCTTAACACACCACTTTCAGTAATAGGCAGATCATCCAAGCAGAAAATCAATAAAGAAACAAGAGCATTGAATGATACCAGATGGACCTCACAGATATATACAGAATATTTCCCTAAAACAACAGAATACTCATTCTTCTTAAGTACACATGGAACCTTCTCCAGAATAGACCACATACTGGGTCACAATCAGGGCTCAACAGATACCAAAAGACTGAGATTATCCCTTGCATATTCTCAGATCACAATGCTTTGAAACTGGAGCTCAATCACAAGGAAAAGTTTGGAAGGAACTCAAACACCTGGAAGCTAAAGACCACCTTGCTTAAGAATGCTTGGATCAACCAGGAGATCAGAGAAGAACTTAAACAATTCACGGAAACCAATGAGAATGAAGATACTTCGGCCCAAAACCTATGGGATACAGCAAAGGCAGTCCTAAGGGGGAAATACATAGCCATCCAAGCCTCCCTCAAAAATATTGAAAAATCCAGAATATACCAGCTGTCTCTACACCTTAAAGAATAGGAGAATCAACAACAAATTAAGCCAACTCCACACACAAGAAGGGAAATAATCAAGATTAGAGCAGAGATCAATGAGATAGAAACTAGAGATACAGTAGAATGTATCAATGAAACTAGAAGCTGGTTTTTTGAAAGAATCAATAAGATCAATAAACCACTGGCCACATGAATCCAAAAGAAAAGAGAGAAGGCCCAAATTAATAAAATTATGAATGAAAAGGGAGAGATCAAGACTAACACCAAGGAAATAGAAACAATCATCAGAAGTTACTATCAACAGTTATATGCCAATAAGTTAAGCAACCTAGATGAAATGGATGCATTCCTGGAAAACTATAAACTTCCGGAATTGAACCAGGAAGAAATTGACAACCTGAATAGACTGATATCTAGTGCAAGACTGAAGTAGTGATCAAAAACCTCCCAAAAAACAAGCGCCCAGGACCTGACAGATTCCCTGGGGAATTTTACCAAACTTTCAAAGAAGAAATAACACCTATTTTCCTGAAGCTGTCTCAAAAAATTGAAGCAGAAGGAAAATTTCCAGACTCTTTTTATGAAACCAGCATTACCCTGATCCCCAAACCAGGCAAAGACCCCGCCAAAAAGGAGAATTTCAGGCCAATATCACTGATGAATATGGATGCTAAGATTCCCAACAAGATCCTAGCTAATAGGATCCAACAGCACATTAAAAAGATTATCCATGATGATCTGGTGGGATTTATTTATGGGATGCAAGGATGGTTCAACATTCACAAATCAATCAATGTAGAACAAATTGATAGAATAAATCAATGAGAGAAGAGAGAAAAACCACATGGTCCTCTCAATTGATGCAGAAAAAGCATTTGACAAAATCCAGCATCATTCCTGATTAAAACACTTCAAAGTATAGGGATAGAGGGAACATTCCTGAACTTCATAAAATCTATCTATGAAAAACCCACAGCAAATATCATCCTCAATGGGAAAAAACTCACAGCCTTCCTGTTGAGATCAGGAACACGACAAGGATGCCCACTCTCCCCACTCCTGTTCAACATAGTATTAGAAGTCCTAGCAACAACAATCAGACAACAAAGAGAAATAAAAGGTATCCAAATTGGCAATGAAGAAGTCAAACTCTCTCTCTTTGCAGATGACATGATACTTTATATGGAAAACTCAAAAGACTCCACCCCCAAACTACTAGAACTCATACAGCAATTCAGTAATGTGGCAGATATAAGTCAATGTACAGAAATCAATTGCTTTCTTATACACTAACAATGAAAGCAATGAAAGGGAAATTAGAGAATTTATTCCATTTACTATAGCACCAAGAACCATAAGATACCTGGGAATAAACCAGCCAAAGAGGCAAAGGATCTGTACTCGAGGAACTACAGAACACTTATGAAAGAAATCGAAGAAGACACAAAAAGATGAAAGACCATTCCATTCTCTTGGATCGGAAGAACAAACATTGTTAAAATGTCTATACTGCCTAGAGCAATCTATACTCTTTAATGCCATTCGGATCAAAATTCCACCAGTATTTTTCAAAGAGCTGGAGCAAATAATCCTAAAATTTGTATGGAATCAGAAGAGACCCCGAATTGCTAAGGAAATGCTGAAAAAGAAAAACAAAACTGGCGGCATCACATTGCCTGATTTCAGGTTTTACTACAAAGCTGTAGTCACCAAGACAGCATGGTACTGGCATAAAAACAGACACAGAGATCAGTGGAACAGAGTAGAGAGCCCAGATATGGACCCTCAACTCTATGGTCAAATAATCTGTGACAAAGCAGGAAAAAATATACAGTGGAAAAAAGACAGTCTCTTCAGTAAGTGGTGCTGAGAAAATTGGACAGCTATATGTAGAAGAATGAAACTCGACCATTCTCTTACACTGTATACAAAGATAAAGTTGAAATGGATAAAAGATCTCAACGTGAGACAGGAATCCATCAGAATCCTAGAGGAGAACACAGGCAGTAACCTCTTTGATATCAGCCACAGCAACTTCTTTCAAGATATGTCTCCAAAGGCAAAGGAAAAAAAGTGAAAATGAACTTTTGGGACTTCATTAAGATCAAAAGCTTCTGCACAGCAAAGGAAACAGTCAACAAAACAAAGAGGCAACTCATGGACTGGGAGAAGATATTTGCAAATGACAGTACAGACAAAAGGCTGATATCTAGGATCTATAAAAAACTTCTCAAACTCAACACACACAAAACAGATAATCATGTCAAAAAGTGGGCAGAAGACATGAACAGACACTTTTCCAATGAAGACACACAAATGGCTATCAGACACACGAAAAAATGTTCATCATCACTAGCCATTAGGGGATTCAAATTAAAACCACATTGAGATACCACCTTACACCATTTATAATGGCCAAAATTAGCAAGACAGTAAACAACAAGTGTTGGAGAGGATGTGGAGAAAGGGGAACCCTCTTACACTATTGGTGGGAATGCAAGTTGGTGCAACCAATTTGGAGAACTGTGTGGAGATTTCTTAAGAAATTAAAAATAGAGCTTCCCTATGACCCTGCAATTGCACTACAAGGTATTTACCCCAAAGATACAGATGTAGTGAAAATAAGGGCCATCTGTACCCCAAACGAAGGGCCATCTGTACCCCAATAGCAGCAATGGCCACGGTCACCAAACTGTGGAAAGAACCAAGATGCCCTTCAATGGACAAATGGATAAGGAAGATGTGGTCCATATACACTATGGAGTATTATGCCTCCATCAGAAAGGATGAATACCCAACTTTTGTATCAACATGGGTGGGACTGGAAGAAATTATGCTGAGTGAAATAAGTCAAGCAGAGAGAGTCAATTATCATATGATTTCACTTATTTGTGGAGCATAACAAATAACACGGAGGACATGAGGAGATGGAGAGGAGAAAGGAGTTGAGGGAAATTGGAAGGGGAGATGAACCATGAGAGACTATGGACTCTGAAAAACAATCTGAGGGTTTTGAAGGGGTGAGGACTGGGAGGTTTGGGGAACCGGGGGGGTGGGAGGTTCGGGGAGCCAGGTGGTGAGTTTTATGGAGGGCACGTATTGCGTGGAGCACTGGGTGTGGTGCATAAACAATGAATTCTGTTACACTGAAAAGAAATTAAATTAAAAAACTTGAAAAAAAAATAATTGTGTGTGTGTGAGTGTTTTCATTTTATTCAAAATTTATAATTGTTATTTGCAGGAGATTACTCTGACAATTTACTTCCTCGTTGTTGGCCAGCAATTTTCTTTTAATATTTTTCATTTTATGACAGTAAATTGGTGAAACAACTACATAGTACTACATTCTCTTGTACCTAACATACAGTAACCTTTATGCTCTTATAAAAATTTGGAGTGGGTGAGATCAAGGAGCACTGGTGAAGAACATATTTTGACTTTCAAAATAAGGAGATTTACAAATGTAGTATCATGAGTGGGGTAGTTTGTTCTGCTGGCTTGTTTTTCAAACAAGAGTATTTGAACATTAACGTGTTCAAATACCTTTTCCTGCCAAGTCAACATAATCAAACAAATAGATTAAGAAGGCGACAGAGCACTCAGGGGTATTATAAGGTAAACTGAATAACACTCCCACGCATAAAGACTGCTAAACAAATGAAAATCATCTCTCAGGGAAATAGTGTCTGTCCCCAACATCAATTTTGTCCCCTCTGCCTGAAAATAAGGTGATTTCTTTCTCTTTAAGGTATTCAAATCCTAGCTCGCACTGCTACCTTTGGCAATATTTTCTTCTTGTCAGAGCTGGGACTGAGGTGGCAATGGTTACAGAAGAGATAAGAAATCCAGGGGTTTGGACTTAAAAGCAAGATTCTGAGTTAATTACTCTCGGAAAGTGTTTGGAGGAATTTGAGTCACAGGTACAACCATCATCAGTGAGCCATCATCCCATGGTGCAGGTAGGCTAGAAGGCAGAAACAAGGGGGCAAAATATTCACTGTTCAAGAGTAAGAGACAGTTTCAAACACAAATAGCTAATGAAATTTTTTTGACAGCAGCAAGGGGCCTGAATAAGTGTTATCATGGGGGAATGTGATATCCAAAATAGAGATGATATAATGCAAGGCACACATCACAAAGGCATTTTCAATAGTGAACATAATCTTGTTTCAGACCTCCTGCTTTTGAATGCCAGACCCATCATCTTGTAGTCATAGGATCTGCTTCCTCTCCCTGTGTTTCATTGTGGCATCTGGGAACAGGGATGCTCTGACCAAGGACCAGATCTCAATGTCCAGAGGTCCTCCCAATTCATTGATCCATGCCTCAGTCTCCTCACGATGTAGCCTTTTCACTTTTACTCTGGCCATTTCAAACTCTCCTTTCTCCACTCCTATTTACTATTGTCTCAATCTCTCTGACTTTAGATCTAGTCTCTCCAAAATTAAACTCAAATATTTCAAGCTCCTTTTCAAAGCTATCTTAAATTGACATTCAAGCCAGCCTATGCACTTCAATCCAAACGCTGTTCTCAGAAAACCATTGGTCCAGCTGAAAATTCCTCTCTTCCAGCAGATATTTCACATCTATTTATATAAGTAACCATATACTACTGCTCTAAGCACTTTAACAGCACTATATCTAAGCATTCCATATTCCTACTTTGCTAAAGGCAATATCCCAAAAATGGTACTAAAAACACAAATAAAAGGAAATAAACACAAAAGTGTCTTTTGAAACCTTACAACACCTGTTCAGAAGAGCAGGCACTTTTAATTAGAAATGCTGCAAGACTGCAGGGGCAGCAAAATGTTATTCCTTACAACATAATAGGATGTGCTGATTCACAGGCTGGAGATAGAAAACCCACGATCTGCCTATCTGCAACAGCAATTCCAGTCCTTCCAACTCCATTTCTGAAAAATCAGTCTTCGTGGGAACTTTTACACCCAAGCTTGGACTCTTCCAGAACCAAAATGGGCACAGCTTTTCAGTGTGTGAGACAGCTTATTTGTGTGATTCTCTTTTAGTGCCAAAGAACAGAAGTGTCCCCTATCCCTGAAAGCTCTTCTTGTCCTTCTGATGAGGAACAGAAGGCTGGCTGAGGACAAAGCAAAAGGCTGACACCTTACAACCCCCCACCCCCACTCCTGGGTGGGACATATGTGACATTCTTTAGGAAATCTCCCACCCATCTTAATGTTAACACCTTGTTAGAGGGCAAAAAGACCTTGGCAATGGCAAGGCCTCCTGTATATCTTGTAGGTCCTCTTTAGCATATGAAAGTTCTATTGAAACCTCCCTTTTCCTTACCTCCCCTCAACTCCAGGGTACATAACCTACCATCCTTCATAACCCCGGGGCAGCAGCTCTTCCTGCCCAAGGGTCCTGTCCTGGTGCTTTAATAAACCACCATTTTGCACCAAAGATGTCTCAAGAATTCTTTCTTAGTCATCGTCTCCAGACCTCACCCCACTGAAACTCACGAATATTGTAGAACTTCATCACTTCTAGGATTGTGGAGATTTGTGTAGATTGTACATTTGCTTAAAATCCTTCAAATAATTTGAAATGTTTAAAATGCCATCATGAGAAACATTCAGTTTGGTTTACTCTGCCCAGAAGAAAATGAAAGGGAAGTGACTATTATCAGATATGATCGAGGAAAGTGCCTGTCTCATATGCCTCGGTTTACACTGTTTAAGGATCCTACACCTAGCATGAGGTTGTTTCTGGAAAATGCTTTCCAGGGGATACAGAGTCACTGCCTGCCTGATGTCAGGCATATAACCCACAAATGCAGCTCTCACAAGACAAGTCATCCTTAGGTAGTACTGACATAAACAGGCATCTTAACTTTTAATTTTATATGCCCAGTATTCATCTGAGCCACCACATGAAAAATGCAAAGGATCACTCTGCACCTCTGACCTAAAACACCATAAACAGTAAAATGTATTATTTGAGTGTTTCCAATAAAAAGCAAAACAGTTTCCTATGAGGCAAGGATTTCCTCTTGCCTCTGCGATGTGCCTGTATGGATCCCAACAGAAGTGGGATCCACTAATTTTAGTAGTTGCTAACAAAGCTTTAGGAGTATTCCTGGATACAATCAAAGGAACAGGTAAAAAGTCTTATCCTGAATGACTCCTCTTCCTTTGCCGTAATACATCCATTCTGATGGCTAAAGTCTGTGTCAGTCTGTTTGGGCAAGGTATGGCTCAGAGAGCTGGTTACACATTATTTCTGGGTATGTCCATAGGGGTGTTCCCTGAAGAGATTACCATTTGAATTTGTGAACTAAGTAAATTAGATGCCCCTCTCCAGTGTGGGTGGGCATCGTCCAAACCACTGAGGACTTAACTAGAACAAAAAGGCAGAGGAAGGTTGAATTCATTCTTTGCCTGAATGCTGAGCTGGAATATCCTCTTTCTCCTGTCCTTGGTGCTCCTTGTTCTCACATTCTCAGAACCAGACTGAGTCTCTCACTTGTAGACAGAAGATTAGGGTACTTCTCAGTTTTTATAATTGCATGAGCCAATATGTTATAATTAATAATGAAATATGTATATACTACTGCTTCTCTTTCTCTGGAGAGTCCTGACTAATAAAATTAATAATGTCACAAAATTCTCACACTTCAGTATGGTAAAAAATAATAAATCAAAATTTTTTTAATTGCTTATTGACTGTCCACTAAGTAAAAAAAATACTAGGATAAGCACTGTGGGATATAAAATAAAGAAGATAAACAGTTTTTTCTCTTAAGAAGTTACTGACATTTTACCAATTCCAAAGTATAATCTATCTTCAAAAGATGATAATTTACCATAAAGGCTGATACTTAAAAATATAAATGTGTTGTTGGCTTTATATACAATTCTCTAACATTATTCTGATCAACAATGAAACAAGTAATTCTTATGCATCAGAGGCAATAATATCTATTTGGATGCCTAAACTGTATAAAAGTTTATTTGAAATTAGACAAACATTTATTTTAAGACTCTCACATTATATTCTGTCTTTGATTCATTTTGAATTCATTTCCCTATTTCCTGCAATTTTTAGTCTTTGAATCAAATTCATAGGATTTTAATAGGTTTGTCCCTTAATTTAGAATTAATAGGATTAGTATTCCCCATTTCAAAATCCCAAATTCAACAGAGCCTTTGGGATATATCCACTGATGTGGAAACAACAACAACAACAAAAAACCAGGAGCTCTGAAGTCAGAGAGCCCTGAGTTCTCACCCAGCTCTCAAGCTATCATTCTGACAATGTGACCAGGGCCCAGTTACCTACCATCTCTGGGCCATTGTTTTCTCTGTAAGCAATCTCCCTAGCACACAATACATTTTAACAATTCTGAACAGAAAACATTGCCTATTTTGTTGAGGATCTGACATTGCTTCAGGGTGACCATTCTAAAAATCTGCAATTACCAAATTCAAAAGCATTATAGTGCTTGAAAGGGGCAGGCCCAACCTCTTTATTTGACACATGAAGACGCTGAGATATACAAGAGGTAACCTGCCCATGGCCACACCCTTAGGTAACAGCTGGCTTTGGATCAGGTCTTGACACTGAGTCTAGTCTTTTTGTAGCAGTATGGTAGACATGTCTATGAGAACTACAGAAAAGTAACCTGATTCTATAACGGGTCTTTGATATCTGCAAATTAAGGATTTGCCTAGTCTTACTACCCTCTATTAAAAGATAGTTCCTAGATCTCTGAATTTAGGTAGAAAAATAGGTATTAATCAGTAGTCCATGGGCCTCTCTTCCAATATAATAAAAGAAGGGATTTTTAACTTTATAAGCTTGTTCTTTCATCACTTAGCTATTCTTTTAAAAGAGAAAAACAAACTAAAATATGGATAATTGAAAGTTACAGTTAACTGGGTCCTACTTAATCTAGGTTTTATTATTTCTAAACCATTTCATTACAAACTCTTATTGGTATAATTGCTTTAGAGTTTGTTCCATATGGTGCCTTCTGTTCTCTAAACTGAGCTGACCCCAAAATGAAGAACCCTTTGGATTCAATCTGAGAGCTATACTCAGAACTAAGATGGCATTATAGGCTGTTTTTGAGCTAGTGTCTTTTCCCATATTTTTATTTTTTTT
>RCUC01049561.1:0-12109 GCA_003697995.1 Taxidea taxus jeffersonii | reverse complement strand
CATTTAATAGTGTTCTCACTTTTGATTTAAAAATGGTGGGTTGGGACGCCTGGGTGGCTTAGTTGGTTAAGCAGCTGCCTTCGGCTCAGGTCATGATCCCAGCGTCCTGGGATCGAGTCCCACATCGGGCTCCTTGCTCAGCGGTGAGCCTGCTTCTCCCTCTGCCTCTGCCTGCCACTCTGTCTGCCTGTGCTCGCTCCTGCGCTCTCTATCTGACAAATAAATAAATAAAATCTTTAAAAATAAATAAAAATAAAAATGGTGGGTATAACCACTATGGAAAACAATATGGAGGTTTCTCAAAAAACTACAGATAGAACTGTGTGATCTAGCAGTCCCACCTCTGGATATATATCCAAGGAAGATGCAGTCACTGTCTCAGAGGGATATTTGCGCTCTCCACCATGTTCATTGCAGCAGTATTCTCAATAGCCAAGAATGGAAACAAACTAAGTATCTGTTGTTGGATGAATGGATGAAGAAAAGTGCGTGTGTGTGTGTGTGTGTGTGTAAACACAAGAGTATTATTCAGCTATAAAAAGAAACTTTTTGTGTGACATGGTTGGACCTTGAGGGCAGTATGCTAAGTGAAATAAGTTAGAGCGAGAAAGACAAATACATACATGTGGAATCTAAAAAAGCTGAATTCATAGAAACAGAGTAAAATGGTGGTTTCTGAGGCCAGAGTTTGGGGGAAATGGAGAGATGATTGTCAAATAGTACAAACTTCTAGCTTATATATAAAGTAAATAAGTTCTAGAATTCTAATGTACAGCATGATAACTATAATTAACAGTACTGTATTATATATTGTTTAAATAGAATAGATCTTAAATTAATTGCGGCATCAAAAAATGGTAATTACGTGAGGGGATGAAGGTGTTAACTAACCTAATTGTAGTAATCATTTTGCAATATATATTTGTAGCAAATCATCACATTGCATGCCTTAAATGATGTTATATGTCAACTGTATCTCAACAAAGCAGGGAAAAAGTGAAATAAAAATGGAGGGATATATCCATCGGAAGATGAATGGTTAAAGAAGCTATGGTATATACAATGAAATACTACTCAGTCATCAAAAAAATAAAATCTTGCCATTTGCAATGACCTGGATGGAACTAGAGGGATTATGCTAAGTGAAATAAGTCAATCAGAGAAAGACATTATCATATGATCTCACATGTGGAGTTTAAGAAACAAAACAGAGGATCATAGGGAAAGAGATGAAAAAATAAAACAAGACAAAAATCAGAGGAGACAAACCATAAGAGACTCTTAAACATCCAAAACAAACTGAGGATTGCTAGAGGGGAGGGAGGTAGAGGAATGGGGTAACTGGGTGATAGACATTAAGGAGGGCATGTGATGTAATGAGCACCGGGTATTATATAAGACTGATGAATCACTGACCTCCACCTTAGAAACTAATAATATATTACATGTTAATTAATTGAATTTAAATAAAATTTTTTAAAAGGCACTAAGTTAAAAAAAATGAAGGGATATTTCTCAGGCAGTCTGCTATACTGAGGTGAACTATAGTATTTTCTTTATGGATGTAACACAATGCTACTTTGAGTGCTGGCCTTCAACTACATAAAGACGTTTACAGCAGAATATAAATCTAGATGCTGCTTTTTTTATCATGAAAGTTTTATTATTAAGGGAGAATGGGGAGAAACAGTTGAACAAAATAGTTTGCCCAGTATTATAGTTGATTCACATACTAATGCAAGCTTTTTGTCTCTTCCTGGCAACAGTTTACCCAGCTTTCAGTAATCAGATCATACATTGAGTGGTACTCATATAGCATATTGCCACAGAGAGGTGTCATTCATGTTCCACCATAGTAATATCTGGTGTTACATAGAAGGGGTTAATATCAAAAGACAATTTTGTTTCTTTCATTCCTTTCTTCTCACATGGTGAATCTAGCTTACGAATTTTCCGGAACACTGTTAATTGCATTTAATTCTTTAAAATTAGGATTTTCTAAATGTATAACTAATAATGTTTTTATTTTTATATGATTTTTCATACTAAAATTAGAAAAAGCCTCTGAGAGTTATAATTCACATTTTAGAAAATATAATAACTATATCTGTATCAGTTCATTGTAAAACAATATCATCTGTTTTACTCATCATATAAGTCACTCTCAGTTCTGTTTAATCTCAGCTTTCAGTTCTGCTTAATCTCATAACTTAGTTTCTTCCCTGGTATATCAGTTTTATAACCATAAAGTCTATGGGTAAGTAGTCATCTTTTTGTAAGAATTTTTTATTAAATGAGTCTAAATAATACGGCTTCAATGTATCTAACAGAGGATATAATTATTTTCTCTTAGAATTAAAGAGGATCATGTGATTCAGCACGGGCTGGTGGTGGATGGGACCAGTCTGTCTCTTGCACTCAGGGAACATGAAAAACTATTTATGGAAGTTTGCAGAAATTGTTCAGCTGTATTATGCTGTCGTATGGCACCACTGCAAAAAGCAAAGGTATTTTTGTGTTATAAAACTTTGCAGAAAGATATTTAGATCTAGAAGTATTCTTGGGGGCTCCTGGGTGGCTCAGTCAGTTGGGCATCTGACTCCTGATCTCTGCTCAGGTCTTGATCTCAGGGTCTTTAGGTCAAGCCCCACATTGGGCTCCATGCTGGGCATGGAGCCTACTTTAAAAAAAAAAAAAGTGTAAAAGTATTCTTTAAGGTTAATGCCTTATCTAGTCCTATTTGGTAATATGTAGTATATGAATGTTACTAAGTCAGTCACCTCTCACATTTTGAATATTAACCAAGTACATTGATCTAATGACCTTTGGAGTTTTCAGAGTGAATATTAGTTTCAACTATTCATAATGACCTACAAAGTCTTTGATGAATATCAGTTTGTGATTTTGCTGAGACAGAAATTGAACTATGATAACTTAGTTTCATAAGTTATTTAGCTAGTGAGGACCTGTTAGACTTCTGCCATTTTAGGTGGTTCTGTGGATCTCTGCTAATTTTTGCATTCTCATACAGTGATAATTCTTTGTTAAAAGTGACTATTAAGTGATGAAACTTTAAGTTAAAAAGTCAGTTCTTGTGGTTTGAAGCTATATATAAGAAATATTTAAATTTCAGCTGTGATTCCAGTGAAAGCCTATACAACTATTTTTTATAACTCTTGATTTTAAATGTGGGTCTTATACTATATCTTTCAGAAATATCCTTTGAAATCCACATCTACACACTGCTTGTTTCTCATATGGGTTTAATAAATTAGACATTAACATTTTTTTGGCTTAATGGGATTTTGTTAAAATGTCTGTATTGTTATAAATCATGTACCCCAGTGTGTGGAGATTAAAACTGAAGACCAAACAGAGCTAATGCCTACGTTCTCTTAAGTATGTTCAAGAATTCCAGAGAAACCTTTCTTTTGATTTTATTGAATTTAATCTTTGTTGCTTTTTAAAATTCCTTAAATTTTATGACAAGATAAAATAATTATCTTTCCTCTACTTCAAATGAAAAGAATTATTTCCTGAGAAAGAGAAAATTTTGCCTAAGTTCAATTATGTGTAACTATTTTTTTAACTTTATTTAAGCTTTATTTAAACATATAATGTAACTATTTTTTAACACAATTATTATATGCCTTTAAGTAGTATTTAAGATTCTTGATTCCCATCATAAAATCCAAAGATAATATTCTTTTTTGCTGTGACATGTTTGAAAGACATTCCTAAATTCTCCTCAGAAAATGAACCCCAGGGCATATTATTGTCTAATACAAAATTAATTTTTTTCATTTTTCAACTATTCTTATAACTGTCACTTCAGATAAATAACTACTATAAGAAAATTGAAATTTTATAATAAATAACCAATTAGTTGTATATCTTTCAGGTAATAAGACTGATAAAAATCTCACCTGAGAAACCTATAACATTGGCTGTTGGTGATGGTGCTAACGATGTAAGCATGATACAAGAAGCACATGTCGGCATAGGTGATTTATTTTTTTTTTTTACCTGAATTTTTTAAGTTGGTATACTTATTTGGTGACTTTGAATTTTCCTTTGGTGGACTAAGTGCATTGTCAAATATATGAATGCAATGTAGTAGTATATCAGTGTATCCCCTTCGGAAGTCCATTATACTTAAGCCCAATATTTAGGATTTTTTAAGATTATCTATTTATTTATCAGAGAAAAAATGAGAGCACAAGCCGGGGGAGTAGCAGGCAATGAGAGATGCAGGCTCCTAGCTGAGCAAGGAGCCCGATAAAGGACTTGATCTTGACCTGAGCTGAAAGCAGACACTTAACTGACTGAGCCACCCAGGCATCCCTAGGATATTTTAATTACAGAATTTCAAGGAAATAAATACCATGTTAGTGGATTTTATCTTTGCCAAGTCTCCTTCATAATAAAGTAATTTAATTTTTATTTGCCATTTTATACCTTTTGAACTACTTTCTCATATTACCTTATTTTTAAACTCTAAATTTGTGATTTACATGGTTCTCCTCATGGTTTCAATTTATTGAGAGTGTTATTACTTTGTTTTTCAATCTAAAGATTCTGTAACTCATTCTAATGACAATTTTAGAAATAAGAAATTAAACTAAAATAATAAATACAAAATTTCAAATAATTTTCTAATTTAATAACCTTTATTCTAATTTCTTTTCTATTTTTGCCTAAAATTTTTGTTGGATTTAGGATACTAATATCACTTTATTGTGTTTATCAGTCATTTCATATGTAAACCATATTCTGACCTGCCTTCCTAAATAACTTTATTATACAAATACAGAAGCAAAAATGAAAAGTATGAAGGTTTTTTAATGAGGTAGATAAAGTTTTAAGTTAGAAAAGAAGCTAATGCCTGTTCTGGAATCACCTCTATAATGTCCTGCAAAGTAGTTCTCAGGTCTAGTATCTCCAGTGTAGCTCTCAAATCAATTCCTTTCTCTGAGCTAATTAAATCTTCATTATTATAACTTAATTTTCTTTCTAACTTATATTGTTGTTTCCCATAAATCTCCACAACAATTTGATGATTATTTCCTATACCATACATTAAAGCATAAAAAGCTACAGTATTTATAACAGTTTGAGTCTAGGATGGTAACAGACCCGTGAACAGAATAGATTCAAATATCTGGAAATTTATTTTATAACATAGGAGATGTTTCAGATAAGTAGGGGAACAAATTACTTGATAAAAAGATATCAGTATAACTGGTTTGGTTATTCAGGGGAAAAAAAGAAGTTGGATTCTTTTCCATTGCTTATAGCTAAATAAATTCTAGGTGGATTAAGGATTTTTAAAAAACTTCAAAGAGGGGCACCTGGGTGGCTCAGTCAGTTGAGCATCTGACTCTTGGTGTCAGCTCAGGTCATGATCTCAGGCTCTGTGAGATTGAGCCCCAAGCCCTGCACTCACCTTTAGCAGGGAATCTACTTGGGATTCTCTTCCTCTCTCTCTGCCCCTCTGCTCATCTCTCTCACTCCCTCAAATAAATAAATAAATAAATCTTTTTAAAAAAATTTTAAAGACCACAAAAGGTAATAGAAGAAAAGATTTAATGAGTAATCTTATAATTTGAGGTATAGAAGGATCTTTTTAGTAAAAATATCAAAGAAAGCAAGGCATCAGGAAGGAAGACATCATTATGTATGGCAGAAGTAAATACCCCCAAATGCAAATTTTAAACATGAAACTAATAAAGAACATTTGCAAAACAGATGACGAAGTCTTAATATTTCTGGTATGTAAGGTCTTAACAAATTTAGGAGTATGAGGAAAACACTTTGGTAAAACACTTTGGTGAAAACACTTTGGCAGAAGGATGTGAGTCATCAGTTGTTACAAAAGGAGATATCTAAAATGAAGACTAGGACACCTGGGTGGCTCAGTGGGTTAAAGCGTCTGCCTTCTGCTCAGGTCATGATCCCAGGGTCCTGGGATCGAACCCCCACATCGGGCTCTCTGCTCAGCGGGGAGCTGGCTTCCCCCCTCTTTGTCTCTGCCTGCCTCTGTGCCTACTTGTGATCTCTGTCAAATAAATAAATAAAATCTTAAAAAAAAAATAAAATAAAATGAAGACTAAATGCAGGAAAAAAGTATTGTCACTAATCAAAAAATGCAAGTTAAAATTGCCTATGAGGTTGGCAAAAATTTACAAAAAATGATAAACCTGGAATTGGCAAAGGTATATAATTAACAAATCCTTGGGCACCTGGGTGGCTCAGTGGGTTAAAGCCGCTGCCTTCAGCTCGGGTCATGATCCCAGGGTCATGGGATCGAGCCCCGCATCGGGCTCTCTGCTCTGCGGACAGCCTGCTTCCTCCTCCTCTCTCTCTCTGCCTCTCTGCCTACTTGTGATCTCTGTCTATCAAATAAATAAATAAAATCTTTAAAAAAAAAAAGAATTAACAAATCCTTGTATACAATATTAGTGGGAGTGTAAATTGGTATACCCTGCATTATTATGTATAACAGAATTTTAAATGTGTGCCTATTGACCTGGCAATTATGTATCCAGGAATTCTTTCTGAGAAAGATAAATGAATATTGACAAAAACATATGTTATAAACAGTGTCCATAATGTATTAAATGACAAAGCAGATCACAAAACAAATAATCTCATTCTGTACATTTGTGTTTATATATATATATTAAACACACATCAAAAAAATGCAGAAGGAAAAATTCTAAAAGCATATAGACCAAAAATAGTAGTGTTCTCTAGGTGTCATAAATGTAATTATCTTCATCTATACATTTTGGAAAATTTTAATCCTTTTATGATGAAAATAAATTACAATTTTGAAAAATCATTTTTCAAAGCTGTTTCCAGATTGAAAAAACAAAGTTGGCTTATAATAACTCTTTTGAAACCTAAAGGATTACTGTAACCTTAAAAATGTAGTCATATTTACCAGATAAAACTATGTACTGACTTCAGGTGATATTGTACACTTTTAAAAAGCACATTTTGTCCAGCCTCAGTTAGATAAAATAACAAGTAGGGGGCAATATAGTCACATTAAACAGACATTTAATACGGTAAGTTGCTACTTCATGTGTAACTTTTTATTTAGGTACAGTTGTGGAAAGATAAAAAGTTATGAGTGTGATAGCTTTTTTCACTATTAATTATGCAAGAATTTTTAGCAAACCTTATGTATAATTTTTGTAAGTCTTTTTGTTTGCTCCATATAATGTTTGTTCCAGTTATATTTATTGAAATAGTTCATGCCTATTGAATCCAATAATAAATAAAATCAGCAGTTCCTTTTTAAATAGTTTGGTTCAATAAATAAATACATAAAGAGCACATTTTGTTTGACTTGTGTCTGAAAGTTTTAAAACCATTAAACATGCTTATTTTTGCTAGGCTGGAATCATTCAATTTGGATATTTTTTATATGTTCATTAGATTAAAGCTATTTTTTTATTATCTTCAGTTAGCCACTGTTAGTACATCATTAGTTTTTGATGTAGTGTTCAGTGATTCATCAGTTAGGTACAACACCCAGCATATATCACAATACATGCCCTCCTTAATACCCATCACCCTGTTACCCCTTCCCTTCTGAGACCCTCAGTTCGTTATATAGCATTTTCTCCATTAGAAATCTATTAACTAGTACTTTGTGTCTATGAATGTAAAACTTGATGTTCTTATTAGATCCTGAACTTTCGATATTATTTTTATATTAGTTGTATTTATTATATGCTGAGTCTTTGAAACTTGATGTTACGTGCCTGGTACATATTGTAGCTTTGTATTAATTATCTATTTGATTTAAGTTGAACAACCTTTTGGGAATCTACTCTCTGCTATATATTAGGATATAGTGATCCTAAGTCCAGGTTCAACTGCTATCGGTAATTAAGATATTGCAGATAAATCATGAAAATCACACTTAACAGTTATCAATGAACTTACCATTTTGTCTTCTTTATTACAGGAATCATGGGTAAAGAAGGAAGACAAGCTGCAAGAAATAGTGACTATGCAATAGCTAGATTTAAATTCCTCTCCAAATTGCTTTTTGTTCATGGTCATTTTTATTATATTAGAATAGCTACCCTTGTACAGTATTTTTTTTATAAGGTGAGTTTCAAGGAGATATTTTACAATCATTTACTGACATAGTAATATAGGCTTCAATTTATATGCAATTACAATTCAAATTATTCTTTTAAAAATTGTTTTCATAAGTAAAAATAACAGTTTATGGAATATATCGAGATTTTTGTTATAAATCTAATGTTTACTGACAGAAAGCAAATCAGTGGTTGCCTGAGGCCAAGGGTTCAGGCTGATAGCACCAACTGGAAAGGGATATAAGAGAACTTTGGATGATGGAGTTCTCTGATTTGATTGTAGGGATGGTTACATGGGTACATGCATTTGTCAGCATGAAAATTCACACTAAAAATTGATATGTTTCATCCTATGTGAATTAGAATGTAATTAATTTTATTTCTTCCATGTTATTTTGTCCTGAACTAGTAATACGTTTTAAGTCCAATACAGTGATTTAAAGCAGAGGTTCTTCCCTTTTTTTTGTGCCATGAGTGACTTTTTGGTACTCTAGTGAGATATATAAACTACTTATTAAAGGGCTTTAAATGCATAAAGTAAAAACATTGATTACAGGAAAACTAATTATGTTGAAATACTGTTTTATCTCTTAACCCCTGTGGGGAAGGTGAACTTCAGTGGAACCCATGTTAGGAGCTCCTGAGTACCAAGGCATTTAGTACACCAGAGTATCCTATATTGCATATATCCTATAAATAATACTACAAGCCAATGAAAAAACACAGGTAGATTGCATATTGCTAATATATGATGGTGGCAGTTTTTCTCTACCTTATTAGCTTTTGCTGTGATATAAATATATTGAAATGGAAAGACATTTCCCTAGTTCCATTTATTGTTTCAAACATTTTTTTAATTTTAAAGCTATTACAGACTAAAGTTTAATAAACTAGGGGCGCCTGGGTGGCTCAGTTGGTTAAGCGACTGCCTTCAGCTCAGGTCATGATCCTGGAGTCCCGGGATCGAGTCCCACATCGAGCTCCCAGCTCCATGGGGAGTCTGCTTCTCTCTCTGACCTTCTCCTTGCTCATACTCTCTCTCTCAAATAAATAAGTAAAATATTTTTAAAAAGTTTAATAAACTATACTTACTGTATTGTATATGAAAAGTATTTAATAATAGCTAGAAGGCTGTAAATTCAAAATTATGGTATTGCTTAGCAATAAAAGTCAAAGGTATTTTCATTCTGACATTTGTGGCACTGCTTAGAATTCTTTTAAACATTTTTAAATTATGGGACAAGTTCTTATGAGCAGATCCTCTACTTACATGTCTACTGGGATTGTGTTTCTGGCTTTTTAATAGCTGTTTTTAGAAATCATCTCTTTTAGAACCAAATATTTTAATTATTTTCATTTAATCTTGTTTTTCAGAATGTGTGCTTTATCACACCCCAATTTTTATATCAGTTCTACTGTTTGTTTTCTCAACAAGTAAGTAAAGAGAAGCTTTTGATTTATCCTTTTTAGAATAAGGTATGTGTATTCAGTTTTTGATAGTTGGAGGGATTTTTTTTATGTCTTTCCTATTCCTGCAAATAGACAAAACTTCCCTAATTAGTGTATTTGATCAGTATAACATTGATAATATTTATTCTGATTTTCAAGTTGAAGTGAATGTTAATACCAAAATATATCTTAATTCTGGATGCCTTCTATAAAATAGATACTAACCCTAAACAGCTTATGAAAGAATTTGGATAACTTTTTTCAACTTACGTGTAATACTTCTGTAAACTGTATCAGGCGATGTCAGGATAACTAATAGGGAGATTACCTCATTTATTTTTTGACAGAATTTCTTTGGCTTGGGAAGAAAGCTTAGTGGCTGAGTCCAGGAATGAAGCTAATTCTAAATAATTGATAGAGACCATCAGACCAGGAACGCTACATTGAAAAGGTTTCTAAAGCTATAGGCTCAGAAAGAAAACCCTGTAATTTGTTAGTAGTAAGCTATAATGAGCACATGTGGATCTGTGGTTGTACACATGTCACATATTTCCCATTCCTGATCTACTCTCATTTTATAGAAAATGAAATTGAAATCCACAGAAATTAAGTAACTTGCCCAAGATCACATAACTAATAACTATACCATACTAGCACCTACAGCTTTTGACTGAGCATACTTTTCACGTACTACACTATACATCCCTAATTGATCAAGACTATTGTTCTAGTTAATTGAGATAATAAGAGCTTGGGGCACCTGGGTGGTACAGTCTGTTAAGCATCTGTCTTCTGCTCAGGTCATGATCCCAGGGTCCTGGGATTGAGCCCCGGGTTGGGCTCCCTGCTCAGCAGGGAGTCTGCTCCTTTCTCTCCCTCTGCCTGCCCCCGCCCCACTCATGGTCTCACTCTCTCAAATAAATAAAAATGTTTTAAAAAAAAAAATAAGGGTTTAGTTATCTTGGGTTTTTCATGGGTTGCCTCTATCCTTAATCACTGTTTTCACTTCTGTTTACAACCTGTAACTCCAAATTCCAAATACCTGCTTGGGATTTAGATCATGCCTTAAAGGAAATGTAGGACTTAGTAAGACAGAGCCATAAAAACAAACTATATGTGTAGCATATCAAGGAATAATAAAAAGCCTAGGATGCATGTAGGAGAATTGTGTAAAATTATATCACACTGACCAAATTGTGAAGAATCTTGAAATGTAGGTTCAAGTCACTTATAAATATGGGTCATTTGACATAACAGAATGTTCCGATTCCCACAAGAATATAAATCTGAATATCATATGTTTATGTCTATATAAGAAACAAATTAGAATTATTAAAATTGATTTTTGTGTAAATTGAAAAAGCTATATAATTCTAATGCTTATTTTTAATATACTTCTTTGTGATCATATACATAACAGTAATACATAGTTTGGAGTCTCAAAATTCCAACCAATTTCTCTTTCTAGACACTATATGACAGCGTGTACCTGACTTTATACAATATTTGTTTTACTTCCCTACCTATTCTGATATATAGTCTATTGGAACAGCATATAGATCCTCATGTATTACAGAGCAAGCCCACCCTCTATCGGTAAGTATTTCCAGTGTTATATGTCCATAACACTTGATTGCAAATAATTATTACATAGTTACCAATTTTTGAAAGCACCTTATAAATAAGCAAATATATTAGATAGTGTCTTGGTGATTAGTACTTTACTACGGAAAGTAGTTAATGGTTTGTAATTGTTGAACATCAAAGAAAAATTTGAATAACTTTTCTAGTGTTTTTAGGAATGAACACTTTCATACTAGGAATGTGTTGGGCAATTGTGTAATTTGCATTTACTTTTGAAAACCAGTAGTATTTCATTTTATGTGCATAAAAAAATGTTATTCAGTAATTGGTTATCTCTAGAGTTCTAAGAAATTAGTTCATGTTGTAGCATTGACAAATTAAGAGTCATAATCAGTGCAAAATGTAGGGTTGATGACATTAATTCCAATTCCAGATCTTCTGGGTTATCCCTGCTTCTTCAGAACCAAGTAAGTGATCACAGAGTTGTGGAACTATTCCTCAGAACCAGCTAGCTTATGGTTCCCTCATTAACCTGATGTCCACTCTAACAAAGGTATTCAGTCATCCAGAAATGGCTATAACTCACCTTGATTTTCCAGGATACCTAGGACTGGGCTTGACCTAAGATTAGCATAGGCTGTTCTTCCCATAATAGCTGTTGATGGGTATGAAATGGATTAGGAGCCTCAGTGCTGAACAAAACTAAAATGACTCCACTGAAAAAAAAAGAGACAGTCTTAGCAGAGTGACTGAATGTTAACAACAGAATATAATACAGATAGATCAACTTTTCACAACTAAACTGAATTATTATGTCTATGTTTTGTTCCTTTCTTAAATGAGAATTAGGTGAACTGTAAGCTGTTACACAAACATATATTATTATAAACAGTGATTTGTAAATTCAGGTTTATTCTTTGTGCTAATATTTTCAAGCAATGTTAAATTAAAAATCC
>RCUC01049547.1:0-10663 GCA_003697995.1 Taxidea taxus jeffersonii | reverse complement strand
AATTGCTTTGTCAGTCTATTTCTCTCCTAGTTGGACTGAGTTGTCATCCATCAGAATTGATCAGATCAAGTCATTCATCACCAAATGTCTTGGGTTAGGTTCTTTAGAAACAGACCCTGAGACAAGGATTCCTGTCCAAGTGATATATTCAGGAAGCACTCCTGAGACAAAGCAGTAAGAGAATGAATAAGAGGAGTAAGGAAGGGAAGGGAAAGAGGACACCCCAGGGCAAGACTTGAGACCAAGTCCTAGCCTCAGCCTGATGCCATAGGGGGCCCTCGGAGACAAATGACAACTCTGAGGTTATCTGACTGCAAATTAAAGGGGCTTGGCTCCCATGATACTGCTGATCATTAGAAACAGAAGAACACAGATGCTGGGAGGAAGGCCCAAGAAATGACAAAGGGGATCCAGGGAGATGCAGGCAGAGCCCCTACAGTGTCCCTTATTCCAGGTCCCCTGGTGAAGGACCCTATGTCCTGCTTTCACACCTTCAAAAAACAGGGGAACTTACTGTTTATGTTTCATCACTTCCGGGGTTCAACAGGGCAAATATTAGGAGAATTCTTCATGGGGTGCCTGGGTGGCTCAGTTGTTTAAGCATCTGCATTCGGCTCAGGTCGTGATCCCAGGGCGCCTGGATCGAGCCCTGCTTCTCCCTCTCCTCCCTGCTCCTGCTCTCTCTTGCGATCTCTGTCTGTCTCTCTAATAAATAAATTCTTTAAAAGAAAGAAAGAAGGAAGGAAGGAAAGAAAGAGAGAGGAAGGAAGGAAGGAAGGGAAAGAAAGAAGAAAATTCTTCACAGGGAATAAAATGCTTATCTCTGTAACTTCTAATCATTGGCTCTAAACAATTAACCAACAATGTATCAAACTCAGATGTTTGCTGAGTACCTATTATGTGCCAGGAAATACATTAACTGCTGGTTCCTGCCTGCAGAGGAACCCAGGGTAGGGCTGATACTTTAGCACAGCCCGTAAGTATTTTGCTATAAATATCAAATATAATTAAACTAAATTATAAATGTTTACATGAAGTTATAAATTCTAAAATAAATTATAAATATTTATAACAAGTTAATATAGCTTAAAAGAAGGCACATCAAAATAGCCCAAAACAGTAAACAACTCAAATGTCATTTATTGTATGAATGTTATAGTACATTCATACAAACAAAATACTATGCAGAAATGAGAAATCATGAACTACCTCTTCCCCAAAGATATGGAGGAAACGTTCAGAATGATATAGGTCATAAAAGCCAAAATAAAAAGAATATATCCTATACGATTCGTTAGAAATGAAACAAATCTATGGTCAGAGATCAGGATAGCGGTTACTTCTGGGGCACAAGGGAACCTGTTCTAAAACTTGATCTGGGCGGGAGTTACATAGGTATACACCTATGTAAAAATCCATCAAGCTGTGCTCATAACGTATGCTCTTGACAGCAGGTATGCATCGCAATAAAAGTGTTTAACTAAAAAGAGGATACAAAAAAGAGAAAAAGACGAGGTTGAGAAAGTAGATCCAGAAATGAGAGCAGTAAAGCAGGCCATCCTGACCTACGCACATGGTGTGCGTATGGTCCATGAAGGGCTCTAACCCTCCCAGCAGCTCTGTGAGCAGAAATGCTGTCCTCCCCCGCCCCAAATCATTTTCTCCTCCGCACTGAATAGTCCCAGGTCCTATAGCAGTTCCCAGTGTTCACGTCTCTAAAATTTTCAGTGTCCATTTTCTGTATATTATGATGTCACTATCCCTCTGGAAACGCAGCAGTCAAAACCTCCGGATATCCTAGGAATGTGTTGAAGATTCTCAACTACTGGCTCATTGTCTGAGCTGGGGACAAACCCGACCCATTCTCCATTCTGTCTTTACCATACTGTGTATAGACAGTGCTTGTTGATCCACATAGAGGACCTAAGTCTCTAAATGTGATAAGCAGGTCATTAACCTCAGACCAAGCACCAAGGAAACTGTTATGAAGAACAGGGTCAAGAGTGGAGTCTTTAAAGCATGTTACTAGATCTGTATCTTCTTGGGTATAATTTTCAACCAGTTGTTTGAGGCCTCCTGTGTCTAGCGATTTTTTTCTCCATCTGCCTCCAATTTCTTGTGGAAATCAAGGGATATGGCATTTATGGCACTCTTGTAATTTACACAACTAATAATTCTTCCCCACACACTTTGGTTCTTAGTTAACCCATGCTGCCTCCTAGTGACCACTGCACTTTCTAGATGTTCTAAAATGCCAACGAATGGTCAGCATTGGGAAATTCTGCTCCCGATATGGTCTATAATTAAGGAAAATTCAGCAATAAGAGACTTAATAGAAATCTTACCCTCTCCTAGAGAAAGTCATTCCTACCGGGCTCCATGCTGAGAAGAAAGGATTTGGAAGCCCTTCTTGGGTGGCTGCTCTCCATCTGAGTCCAGCAAGCCCACCTAGTCTGATGGGAGGCCTGATCATCGTCAACAGAGGCATCAGCTCACTATTAAAAAGTTTCCTTTCATGGAACGTTTTCTCTGAGCCAGGCCCAGTGCTGAGTAATTGAACAGAGTCAAGTGCCCCCTTCTTTTACTTACAGCAATGACCTTCTGTTTCTTTTCCTCCATTTCTACATCTAAAACAGAGATATTGATATCACCCTTACAGACTCATTATAAGCATCTGGCCCAGGGGCTTGCATATAGTGAGAGTTGGCTTTTTCCCTCTTTTATATTTTCTAAAATTCTTACCCAGCAGCCAATTCTGCCTAGAAAAATAGCAAGAGATGCTTAAAGGGCTTTTAATAGAGCCCAGCATCCTATTCTTAAAAATAGGAGATGCTGGAGCACCTGGGTGGCTCAGTCAATTAAGCGTCTGCCTTCAGCTCAGGTCATGATCTCAGGATCCTTGGATCGAGTCCCTCCTCAGGCTCCATGCTCAGCAAGGAACTGCTTCTCCCTCTCCTTCTGCCTGCTGCTCCCCCTGCTTGTGCGCTCGCTTGCTCTCTCTCTGTCACATGAATAAATAAAATCTTTTAAAAAAAATAAGAGATGAGAACCAGGGACAACTCAGCAGATCTGAAATGGATGAGCATGGTACCAGGAATAGGATCTCCTCTATGCAAGGCATTTAGCAATTTGTGAAGGACGTTGCATATTTTATTTCATTTGAACCTCACAATAGCCACAGAAGAGGGAGGCAAAAAATTCAATTATTATACTTTCCATTTTACACATGATGAACTGAAGGCACAAGGCTTTTAAGAGATCTGCCCAAGGTTATGTTGGAACTGTGACTTCTACACAGCTCAGCGCTCAAGGAGACTGAGGTTACAACTGGCGGGTAATTTCTATCATGCTGTCAGTGTCCGAGTCCCCTGGTATCCCTGGTGAAGCCAGGGTAGCTTGGACATGGTCTTGGAGACTCAGGAAGCACCGAGAATATTGAATCTCTGAGTCTTCAAAGGAAACTAAGGTAATTTTTAGTCTATGAGCTGCAAGTGCAATGGATACAGTTTATAGGGTGATTCCCCAGTGCCCTGTGATAGGGTCCTAGTAAGGCACCTAATGTATTTTCATGAAAAATGATTCCACTTATATGAGGATAGTAGACTGGGGGCTCTTCAGTTGTACAAAACACTCTGACTTGAAAGGCAGGGGATCTGGGTCCCAGTCCTGTCCCTGTGCATGAACTAGATGTATGAATTTGGGCACACTGCTTACTTTCTCTGTTACAGCTTCCTCATCACAACATGGTGAGCAATGCACAGGGTTGGTCCTATTAAGCAAGAAGATGTATGCAAAGGCTCCTGCCTAGGGCCTGACACGTAGCTGGTATTCAGTAATCAATTATTGGTTTACTTCCCTACTCCTCACTCTCCTCCATCTCTGTGAGACTCAACTTCATCATCTACAAAATCAGAATCGGGGACAGATCTGTGGTTCTCAAAGTACGTGTCCTAGATGAGTAGCAACAGCATGTCCTGGGAACTTGTTAAAAAAAGTCTTGGGCCCCACTCCAAACCTACTAGATCAGAAACTCTAGGGATGGGGCCCAGAAATCTGTTTCAACAAGCTGTGACATCTAAACTCCAAGATAGTCCCCAACGATCCCCACTTTCTGGAATTCACACCCTTGTGTAGTCTTGTCCTCCCTTGAACTAGACTTGGTCTGTCTGATGACTAAAAGACATGAGGGTGATGATATGTCTCTTCCAAGATCATATTACACAATACATTGTGGCTTTCCTCTTGACTATACTCTTGATCTTTCTTGGATCACTGGCTTCCAGATAGCCAGATGCCAGGTTTTTAGGACATTCGGGCAGCTTTAGGAGAGGCTCACATGGTGGGAAAAAGAGACCTCACTGCCAGCCATGGAAGTCAGCCCTAGTTGAACCTTCAGATGAACTGCCATACCTCCGAAAAACACCTTGATTGTAGTCTCATCAGGGATCTCGAGCCAGAAGTCTACTGATGAGCCGCTCCTGGGTTCCTGGCCTTCAGGAACTGTGTGAACTAATACATTTTTGTTGTTTTAAGCTGCTACGTCTGGGTGTAATCTGTTAAACAGCAATACATAGGTAACGTGCAAATGTGGCAGGTGGTTCTGATACACACTTAAATTTGAGGCCCTCTGGGTAGATGTTTCCCAAGCCTCTTTCCAGCTCAGAAATGTTGGAATTTAGTGGTCAGTGTCGGAATTTAAAAACCAAGAGAGCAATGTCTCCGTGTCCCTGCACCAAACAGAAGGACTTAGGCCTCTGAGGCACTGGTTTCAGGTCTCGCCTGAAATTCAAGGAACACTCGGCAAAGCTGGGTAAATTCCAAAAAAGGGGAACTGAGAGAATCTGCAGCCTAGAGCCGCTGGCTTCAAGGACATAAAGGCCTCTACTACTGGAAAAACTCAGAGATGCCTGTCTACAAAAACACAAGGCACTTGATCGGGACTGTGGATCTATTATCCAAGTGCAGGAAGAGTGACCTGAATGGCAGCAAGATGTGATGGGAAGACCCAGACTCCAGGGTCAGACAGGCGGGGTTCTTCACCCTAGAAACCTCTCATATGGGGAAAATTAAAGAATCTCTCTGGAGCTCAGCTGCTGCTGCTTCTAGAGAAAAGGGAACAAGCCTATTTGCTCAGTAGCCCAAAGATGAGAATTCACGCTGATCTGTTTAAAGAACCTGCCACAAAGCAGAGTTTTAAGAGGCAATATTTATCCTTGGAAATGACTGCAAGCAAAGGTGGTCTTTCTGTGAGTGCCACTGCGTACGTGTGGTCTGTGCTTCCGTGTGTTTAGGAGGAGTTCCAACTAGAGTAAAAGACCCGGGAGCTGGTTTATTATAGGCTATAAGGCAATGACAGGTGTTTGAGCAACACCACATGTTTGTGACATTGACATCACAGAGTCTGAACATTCCAGCCTTGGGCACACAGTTCCTTGGTAGCCTCTCACCCCCGACCCCCCACCATGGAGCAGAATCCTGAAGGAAGGAACCACCAGCATGCCCAAGGGGGCAGCAGGACATCTGATGACCCCTGTGAGTGGGTAGCAGGGGGCGGGGAGGATGGAGTGATGGAAAAATAGGGATGAATTTGTTGCTTTGGACCTGAATATGTCCAGCAGTGCCTGCAGCTGGTGCTTTCCCCCACCCTTCTCCAAGCTTGGGTGAGAACTGAGACACGACTCCTCTAACAATCTACGCCACTTTCCTGGCAGCCGTTGTCCCTGAGTACATTACAAAGGTACCAAAAATAATCTGCAGGGAGTTGCAAGTGGCCCCTTCCCTTCAGAGAGTAATCAAGATTTAAATAGGTAATCATCTCAAAAGTCAAGCACTCGTCTACCCCACCTTCCATTTGCTGCTGTCTGCCTCACTCCCCGATGTCCCCTGACATGCCCTGGCTGCCTTCTGCTACAATGCTATTGTTCGGGGAAAATAGTCTCATCTGGTTCCGCGACTGTTGAAACTTGTCCGTCAATGGTGAGCCATTTGCAGTAGTGTCACAGCCGAGGGAATTAGTCGCTATTAAAATCGTGTTCAAACCAGGGCGTTGCCAAGGCGCCGACATCTGGGGAAGCTGCCCGGAGGGTGTGGGCTCCCAACAAAGACTGGAAGATGGCAGGATCTCAGAGTGGTTTCTAAATCGTGGACAGACCATCTGAGCCCAGAAGTGGCCCAGAGATCACTCTAAAACCCTCAGGGAGTGAAACCTCCAGGGTTTTAAAATCGGAATTCACAAGAGCCAGGTGTGGCCCAAAGAGCACAGGTCAAGTAAGGCAACTCTGAGATGGGGACCAGGGCGAAAAGGAAGGGGAAGAAAAACACTCCAGTGACCCCTTTTTCACTTTCTCCGTGACATCCAACTGTTCCTAAACCCTTCACACTTACCCAAATAGCAATTAGTACACACACTAGCATGTTCCTGCTTGTAAACGAAAGTTACAAATGGCTGTAAAATCAGTCGTGTAAATGGTGGAGTGACATGTGTGTGACGCATCCCAGCAAGACATGCCCACACTTTTAGTTTTTGTCAAGTCTGGATCAGCCTGCCAGAGGGGACCGTAGGCATGAATAACACAGACAGCCAAGGACCTAAATCTCTCCTGTTCTAGTCTGAGATGGATCTGAACACTGATCCTTCCACTAGTGTTATTTTTTTTTAGATTTTTATTTATTTATTTGACACAGAGACAGAGCACAAGCAGGAGGAGTGGCAGGCAGAGGGAGAGGGAGATGCAGGCTCCCCGCTGAGCAGAGAGCCCGGTGGGGGACTCAGTCCCAGGACCCTGGGATCACAACCTGAGCTGAAGGCTGAGCCACCCAGGCGCCCCAGCCAGTGTTAAAGTTAACTGTCCATTCTGTGATCCCATGTGGAAGTTACTGTGAAACTCTGTGGACTTTTCCCTGGCTAAGTAGCCCTCACACTTTTCTTTTACCGTCATACCTCCCAAAAGAACTTTGGAAAACTAAGTATCTATGTGTACATTTTTAAGTTGACATCTGAAATATTTCATCCTGAGTTAAATAGCTCTAAATAAGGTAACTTATGATTCATTGTAAATATTCATTTTAAAAATCAAGCTGACACACAATTCTTTGTAATGTAGCCAGTAGAATGGAAGTGTCATAGACCTTCATTCCCACCGCCATCCATTTTAAAAAACACATATGCAACTCTTTTCACTAGCCTAATACTTAACATTTTCTCTTTCTTTCTTAACATCTTCTCTTTCTCTTGATTTTCTCTTCTTGAATTTTGACTTCCACTCCATTTCACATACTGTAATTTAGCCTAATACATTGTTTTAATCTACAACTTTTTACTGACAATTCAATACTCTTTCTGCAACAAAACTAAGCATATAGATTGAGGATTTTATTTATTTTATTTCCTGTGACCATAGTGTTTAATGTATTATCCAATAATCTCCTTTTTTGTAAAAGTAAATAAAAAGGAGGCTAAGAGTTCAGAAAAATATGAAATTCTCCTTACCTCTCATGTGCCATTTTAACTTTTATTTTTTTACTTTTTTGTAATTTTTTTTCAGTGTTCAAAGATTCGTTGTTTATGCACCATACCCAGTGCTCCATGCAATACATGCCCTCCTTAACACCCACCACCAGGCTCACCCAGCCCCCCACGCTCCTCCCCTCCAAAACCTTTTAGTTCCTCAGAGTCCACAGTCTCTCATGTTCATCTCCCCCTCTGATCCCCCCAACTCACTTCTCTCCATCTCCCCATGTCCTCCGTGTTATTCCTTATGCTCCACAAGTAAGTGAAACCATATGATAATTGACTCTCTCTGCTTGATGTTTTTCACTCAGCATAATCTCCAGTCCTGTCCATGTTGATACAAAAGTTGGGTATTCATCCTTTCTGATGGAGGCATAATACTCCATTGTATATATGGACCATATCTTCATCCATTTGTCTGTTGAAGGGCTCTTGGCTCTTTCCACAGTTTGGTAACTGTGGCTGCTATGAACACTGAGATACAGATGACCCTTTTTTTCACTACATCTGTATCTTTGGGGTAAATACCCATAGTGCAATTGCTGGGTCATAGGGAAGCTCTATTTTTAATTTCTTAAGGAATCTCCACACTGTTTTCCAAAGTGGCTGCACCAACTTGCATCCCACCAACCGTGTAAGAGGGTTCCCCTTTCTTCACATCCTCTCCAACACTTGTTGTTTACTGTCTTGTTGATTTTGGCCATTCTAACTGGTGTAAGGTGGTATCTCAATGTGGTTTTGATTTGTATTTCCCTGATGGCTAATGATGATGAACATTTTTTCATATGTCTGTTAGCCATTTGTATATCTTCTTTGGAGAAGTGTCTATTCATGTCTTCTGCCCATTTTTTTGACGTGGTTATCTGTTTTGTGTGTGTTGAGTTTGAGGAGTTCTTTATCGATCGGAAGAATAAACATTGTTAAAATGTCTATACCGCCTAGAGCAATCTATACTTTCAATGCCATCCCAATCAAAATCCCACTGGTATTTTTCCAAGAGCTGGAACAAACAATCTTAATATTTGTATGGAACCAGAAGAGACCCTGAATTGCTAAAGAAATGTTGAAAAAGAAAAAACAAAACTGGGGGCATCACGTTGCCTGATTTCAAGCTTTACTACAAAGCTGTGATCACCAAGACAGCATGGTGCTGGCACAAAACCGGACACATAGACCAGTGAAATAGAGTAGAGAGCCAAGATATGGATCCGCAACTCTATGGTCAAATAATCTTTGACAAAGCAGGAAAAAATATACAGTGGAAAAAAGATAGTTCCTTCAATAAATGGTGCTGGGAAAATTGGACAGCTATGTGTAGAAGAATGAAACTCAGCCATTCTCTTACACCATACAGAAAGATCAACTCGAAATGGATAAAAGACCCCAACATGAGGCAGGAATCTATCAAAATCCTAGAGGAGAACATAGGCAGTTACCTCTTAGACATCGGCCACAGCAACTTCTTTCAAGACATGTCTCCAAAGGCAAAGGGAACAAAATAGAAAATGAACTTTTGGAACTTCATCAAGATCAAAAGCTTCTGCACAGCCAATGAAATAGTCAACAAAACAAAGAGGCAACCCACAGAATGGGAGAAGGTATTCACAAATGACACTACAGACAAAGGCCTGATAGCCATTTTTACTTTTAAAGAAAAGTAATGTTGGTTTTTTTGGGGAGGTAAATGAGAAGTGTCCTTTTCCTTGAAATCCAAAATATGCGGTAAGACATGGATCAAGACTAAGTGAACGAGGGTTCTCCTCCTGCCTTTCCCTGTGCCCTTCCTGCAAATGGAGAAAATGCAGAGAGGCACAACTCCTGGGGGATTAGTATTTCCTAGCACGCTTTTTAGGAATGTTGAGTCTTCTAATTCTGTCAGATAGGGAGAGAAACAGAGATAGAGAATGAGCAGAGCTTTGCCCTGAGTTTTTTGATACAAGAAAACGAGGCCCAGCTGCTTTCAGTGTTTCTCACCCATCCACTCTGCTGTATCCAAACAAAATAAGCTATTCCTTGACAATATTTGGGAGATGATTGACAGATGTGGTTAAATGAAAATGATCTCCCCTCCACCTCAGTCTACAATATATCTGAACTTACAGCATTGCCACGTGTACCAACGTCTATTTTTCTAAAGCCACACTTCTCTTTGTGGAAATATCTGTTAGGCAAGGAAAGAGCCCCAGGACAAATCAATGGTGTCTCAATGAAAGGAGGCTTCCTAAATACCAAGATTTAAATTGTCTGTCTGTATGGAGTCCAGGAGGATTTTTCACTCTAGGGCAAAGCCCTGCAGTAAGATTTGGGGAAGAGGGGGTGATAAGTGCCCCCTTTCTTTTATAGATAAGAGGCAAGTACTTGTGGCCTGTGTTCAAATACCAGAGAAAACCCCAAAGCCCAAATGCCCACATAAGTGTGCTTGTCAGCAGACTGTGAAGCAGCAAAACCACAGCTTCCGCTTTATGACGTCTCGCCCCACCTGTTGACTCTCAAGGGGAGATACTCCAGATTGGCAGAACCTCAGATCACCTGCAGAACCTGAACTGTTTTGGAGTCTGGCAAATACAGGATTCTTTTCCTTTCCAGCTCTGCATTATCAGAAAGCATCTAGAAGAAGATTGGAATGATATTGAGCGATCTGATCCTCAGTAGCCACCCAAACGGAAAAGCCTATAAAGTGATGGAAAACTTAGCTGCCTCCAACTCAACAAGAGACAAACTGAACTTCCCACATCCACTCCTGCTTCCCAAATGCCTCTGCATGCATTTTCTATCCTGGGTTTCCTATCTCAATGAAGGTACCAGCCGTCACCCAGAGAATCAGAATACTCGTTTTTTTTCTTTCCCCTTCATCCCACTCCAGCCCAACAATTCTCCCTTCCTGATAGCTTTCAGATCTGTTCCTTTCCCTCTGCCTCATGTTTAAGACCTCCATCCTCTTGGGGTGCCTGGGTAGCTCAGTCAGTTGAGTATCTGACTCTTGATTTTGGCTCAGGTCATGGTCTCAGGGTCGTGGGATCAAGCCCTGTGTCAAGCTCCTCACTCAGCACAGAGTCTGCTTGCCTACATCTCCCTCTGCTCCTCCCCCTGCTTGTGTGTGCTCTCGCTCTCTCACTCTCTCTAAAATAAATAGGTAAATCTTAAAAAAAAAAA
>RCUC01049530.1:0-12696 GCA_003697995.1 Taxidea taxus jeffersonii | reverse complement strand
TAAGCTCCACTAATACGAAGGAAAGGGGAAAAAAATTCCACCAGGTTCAGTTTATATGTTTAACATGCGCTACTTTATCCTCATAGTCATCCTTTCATATTATTATAGAATCCATAATAATGTAATATCAGTAAGGCTCAGAGAAATTGAGTTGCCTAATACTACTAGTAGGTGTAGGCTTTTCCCATGCCATAAATCACAGTTCCTCATTGGACTATCAAGCTCAATTAATTGGGGAACACAGTTGACATTGCACTGACCACTGTGTTTATAATGTGGTACTACTCTTAGCTAGGAGGGGAAAGCATTGGAGGGGAAAGCCATTGATGATTAAGCACAGGAGTATCCACTTGCTTTGATGGCAAGATGCTCTGTTGGCTGCTCAGTTTTCTGTTTAAGGTGAGAGCCACAGGTGCTAGAGTAGTATGAAAGACCACTGATGGGCTAAAAGACAAATGAAGAACCTTATTTATTTATTTATTTTTGGTCCATCTTATTAATGGTGCCATTAGCTTGCAATAAGGAAATAAACTTAAAAAAATAGCCTTAAGGGGCACCTGGGTGACTCAGTCAGTTAAGCAGCTGCCTTCAGCTCAGGTCATGATCTCAGGGTCCTGGGATTGAGTCCCATGTCAGGCTCCCTGCTTAGCAGGGAGCCTGCTTCTCCCTCTGCCTGCTGCTCTCCCTGCTTGTGTCTTCTCTCTCACACAAATTAATAATTAAAATATTAAAAAAAGAAATCCTTAATATTAAAATTCCTGCAGGAAAGATGACTCTGTTAACACAAGACTGAATTTCAGTTACTGCCTTAAAAGATAAAGGAGTATAAATGGTAGAACTAGAATTTATATACTTCCACTAATGATAACAACTGTCATTTTATTGCGTATTTCCTATGAGCTGAACATTGTGTGTTTAAATATATTAATTCATTTAATCTTCACAACCACTCTATGGGTAGTTTTATTGATGAGGAAACCATTGCACAGAGAAGTTAAGGTCACATGATTAATAATTGGTGTAACTGAGCTTCTAAGCAAGGCTCTAGCCCCTGAGACCTGCCCCTTAAGCACCACGCCACTCTGCTAATAAACTTTCACTCTAGTAGAATACCCACTGGCTTTTCTCTGACACAAACTTGCAGCAAGTCAATTGGGTAAAGTCCTTTAATCTACTTTATTATTAAGACGAGGTATTTAAAATAATTTATTTTAATTATAAATTATAAATATCATGACATTCAGATATGCAGTTATGGGTCTTTTAAGAACATTTTCTTGTATAGCTAAAATACCATCACTTTTAATAAAATTAGCAATTTCTTAGTGTCTTCATATACCCTATCATATTCCCACCCATTGTTCCAGTGTACCCCAAAATGTCCTTTAAAGTTAATTTGTTGGGGCGCCTGGGTGGCTCAGTGGGTTAAGCCTCTGCCTTCAGCTCGGATCATGATCCCAGGGTGCTGGGATCGAGCCCTGCATCGGGCTCTCTGCTCAGCCGGGAGCCTGCTTCTCCCTCTCTCAGCCTGCCTCTCTGCCTACTTGTGATCTCTCCCTCTCTCTCTGTCAAATAAATAAACAAAATCTTTAAAAAAAAAAAAAGTTAATTTGTCTAAGCAAAGACCCATAGTAGTCATCTGATTATTGTACCTCTGAAATTTCTTTTACTTTAGAGTAGTCTCTTCTTTTCTTTTCCCCTTCTTCATGAAACTGACTTACTGAGGAAAAAACTGGACCCATTGTCTTATAGGACGTCTCACTTGCTACATTTGATTATTTGTCATCTGACTTGTCCCTCTAGTCTCTGTATTTTTTGTAGCAGTACTTAGGTCTAAAGGCTTCATTAGATAAAAGCTAAGTATTTTGCACCAGAATACATGAAAGGTGATATTGGTTTCATATTTTATCACTTCAGAAAAGTAATGGGAAGTAGGATCTTAACAAAAAAGATATGCATGATGCACTGATGGAGAACATGACTGTTGCTATTATAGGAGGTGGTGTATCTTAACAGTTTGCTCATTCCCTACAGATACATCTCTTCCTACTAGGTCTCTTGAATTGCACTAGATGTGTATATCAGAGATACATTACAGGCCTGAATGGCCCTCATCTTAGTCCCTTTCCCCTAAATTTGTGCTCTTTTCCCTAGTTCTAAACTTTTTTCTCTTCTCTCCTTTGTCCTGAACATAACTCGTAGTCACTAGACTTGCTGATGCACCATAGTCCCTAGTCACACCATACAGGTCCAACAAGATACTCCCCAAAAGACCTATAACAGGAAGGACATGAACTACCAAAGGATTTGCTGAAGTCTGGGTTATTTACTGTAACTAAAAGCTTACTCTTCAGCATAGGGGCCTAATGCCTCCAAGAGACTCCATATTTTGTCCTTGGTTCACCTCAGAGCTTCTTGTTCTTGGGCAGGGATATGTTAAGCATCAGCAAAGTAGGCCCTTTGTAGAATGTGATGAAGGTTATGGATCCTTTTCCCAGAAGAAGAGCACACACATTGACTCACAGAAAATTTTACATTTATTTTACATGTTCTCTTTCAGAAACTCCTAAAGAACACAAATGTGCCTATTTCAGAGATTTTATCATATGGCTAACAATGTCCTGCATTTTATTCTTGTCTTAATCCCAGTGAGTTTTGCTGTTCTCTAACAGAAGAGGGGAGAATATCAGAAACTGAAAACATTCTTTTTTTTTTTTTTAAGATTTTATTTATTTATTTGACAGACAGAGATTACAAGTAGACAGAGAGGCAGGCAGAGAGAGGAAGGGAAGCAGGCTCCCTGCTGAGCAGAGAGCCCGATGCAGGGCTCGATCCCAGGACCCTGGGATCATGACTTGAGCCGAAGGCAGAGGCTTTAGCCCACTGAGCCACCCAGGTGCCCCAGAAACTAAAAACATTCTTAAGAATGATTTTATTTGTCATAATGCCAGAAGTTTCCAGAGGAATACTTCTCTGGTTTTGCAGTCAGAGAAGAAAAATAATTTTTGATATTTTCTTACAGTTATCTTGTCAGGCATGCCTGTGTGGCTCAGTCCATTAAATGTCCGATTCTTGATTTCAGGTCAGATCATGATCTCAGGGTTGTGAGATCAAGTCCCACACTAGGTTCTACACTGGGCATGGGGCTTGCTCAAGATTTGTTCTCTCCCTTTGGCCCCAACCTCTAAAAACATAAAAATAAAATACATAAACCATTAACTCAACAGAAATGAATCTGTTCCATAGAAAGCTCACAAATGCGTTTTAAGGTACTATTAAAATGTTTTAACTGAATGATATAGTTCATATGTTTTATATTTAATTATTGAAAATGTTAGGTATAAAAGTTCTTAAAATTCAATTTTAGTTTTTGTTAGTAATTTTACTTGTATAACTCCATCATTTTAAGTATCTTATTTCATTTTTTTGTCTTTGTAGTATATGCATTGCCTTCAAGGAAGCTGGTGGCTCTTCAGTTAAGATCCATTTTTATTAAGGTTAGTATATTTGTCGTTTTAAGGTGATCAAAGTAAAATATAATGAGAAAATACTAAGTGTTACTGAGAATGAAGATTCAGAACTCAGTTCTGCTCTTTGTACTATATGTACAGTTAAGAAAAGTGTGGTTCTATAGAGAATCTTAGAAAATTTCAGAGGTGTTACCATTGTTTTATGATTATTTTGCAAGGACTTGGGACATACAGGGTAGGTCTTATGTATTCTCTTCAGGTAGCATTGGTGAAAACATTTAAGCATAGGAATATTTTCAGTTTACTCCATTTGTGTTACATTTCAACCAGTGGCATGTACATTTAAATAACTTATGTGTCAGAATAAATTCTGAATCTAACTTCTTTCCTCTTCCACTGCTACCACTATTGTTCAGACCACTCACTGCCTTCTCTCACACTCCTGATTTTGTTCTTGTCCACCCATTCCCACAAATACTTAATATTCTGTTTGCAAATGGCACCACCAATGATCCTTTAAACCTAAAATCAAACACATCACTTCTCTCTTCAAACCCTCTGGTGGCTTCCTGTTTGACTCCCAGTGAACTCACAGCCCTTACATTGGCTTATCCTGGTTCTACCTCTGTCCTGGTGTGGTACCCACTAGCCACATGTAGCTATTTAAATTTTGATTCATAAACTAAAAGTAAATAAAATTAAAAATTAGTTTCTCCTTTATACTAGTCACATTTGAATTTTCCATAGTCACATGTGGTAAGCAGCTGCCATAAAGAACTTTTCCGTTATTACAGAGCGTTCTCCTAGACAGCTGCTCAACCTGATCTAACTTAGAGCTCATTGCCTGTTTCCCTCTTTCACTCACCCTGCTTCAGCCATACTGGCTTCTCTGTTGTTCAAACAGATTAAGCTCACTCCTGTCCCAGAGTCTTTACATTGTTTTCCCTGCCTGGAATACTTTTCCCCTAGATACCTAAATGGCTCACTTCCTTCAGCCCTTGCTTAAATGTTACCTCATCAGAAATGCCTTCCCTAACCACCCTTTCTGTTGTCTTATCCTGGGGTGGTTTTCTTCACAGCTCCTCACTAATTGGCATATCATATATTTATTATTTACAACTAGCATAAAGTGAGTTTTCTGAGGGAAAACTCTCTTATATCTCTTATATCACTCTTATATGCCCAACTTCTAGAATACTGCCTAGCATGTAGAGAAGCACTTGGTCAATATTGGTTAAGTGGATTAAATAACCATCTCTTCGGGAGGTCAGAAATATGTCAGCATTCCATAGGCTATCCCCCATGCCCCATCCTAGTTATTATATTATTATGTAAATGGAATCTTATGGTAGGTACTATGTCTAGCTTCCTTTATTCAACATTCTATTCTTGAGGTCCATCCATGTTGTTCCAAGGAGAGATAGTTCATTCTCATTTCTGTGAGATTCTGTTGTATAAATAAACCATAATTTATCCATTGTACTATTAATGGAACATTAGATTTTTTCCAGTTTGAGATGACTGTGAATAATGTTATGATTATTTTAATATTTACATTAGAATCACTCTTTACTTTTTCTAGTTAATATACTCAAAATTTTTCAGTGAGAGTTGCTATTATTTTTACATTATGCCATGGGTGTGGCTTTTTCTGTTCTCAATACTTGGGTAAGTTCAAGAATTAAGATGGGGGAAAAAGGAATTAAGATAGACAAACAATTAAGAAAGACAAAAATTTCTAAGTGAAATTTTTGATCAGTGGAAATAGTGATTTCAAAATAGCAAATATTTATTTTTTTAGACTTTTTTTTAAGATTTTTTTAAACATTTTATTTTTTTAATTTTAATTTTTATTTTTTTTTAAAGATTTTATTTATTTATTTGACAGACAGAGATCACATGCAGGCAGAGAGGCAGGCAGAGAGAGAAGGGGAAGCAGGTTCCCTGCTGAGCAGAGAGCCCAATGTGGGGCTTGATCCCAGGACCCTGAGATCATGACCTGAGCCGAAGGCAGAGGCTTTAACCCACTGAGCCACCCAGGCGCCCCTAAACATTTTATTTATTAATATGATAGAGATCACAAGTTGGCAGAGAGGCAGGCAGAGAGAGGGGTAAGCAGGCTCCCCGCTGAGCAGGGAGCCCGATGCGGGGCTCGATCCCAGGACCCTGGGATCATGACCTGAGCCGAAGGCAGAGGCTTTAACCCACTGAGCCACCCAGGCGTCCCAAAGATTTTATTTATTTATTTGACAGACAGAGATCACAAGTAGGTAGAGAGCAGGCAGAGAGAGGGAGAAGCAGGCTCTCTGCTGAGCAGAGAGCCCGATGCGGGGCTCGATCCTAGGACCCAGAGATCATGACCTGAGCCGAAGGCAGAGGCTTTAACCCACTGAGCCACCCAGGTGCCCCTAGCAAATATTTATTGAACATGGATTTTTTTTGCACCAATATGGCTATAAGTAATACATATATATGTGTATATATATGTATGCACACATATGTACACAAATATATATACATATAGAAATATACATATGTAGAGGCACCTGGGTGGCTCAGTGGGTTAAAGCCTCTGCCTTCGGCTCAGGTCATGATCCCAGAGTCCTGGGATCAGGCCCTACATCGGGCTCTCTGCTCCACAGAAAGCCTGCTTCCTCCTCTCTCTCTCTGTCTGCCTCGCTGCCTACTTGTGATCTTTGTCTGTCAAATAAATAAATAAAACCTTTAAAAAAATAAAAATAAATATACATGTGTATATATGCATGTGTGTATATATGTATACATATATATATATGCCATATGTATATACATACACATACACACATACATATATACACGATGAAGGTAGGTACTAACATTATCCTCATTTTACAAATAAGGAAAACTGAAACAGAAAGTTTTTATTATTGTTGTTTTGGTTTTTTAATTTTTTTTAAATTTTTTTTTATAACCATGTAATGTATTATTATCCCCAGGGGTACAGGTCTGTGGATCTCCAGGTTTACACACTTCACAGCACTCTCCATAGCACATACCCTCCCCAATGTCCATAACCCCACCACCCTCTCCCTACCCTCCTCCCGCCAGCAACCCTCAGTTTGTTTTGTGAGATAAAGAGTCTCTTATGGTTTGTCTCCCTCCCAATCCCATCTTGTTTCATTTATTCTCTTCCTACTCCCCAAACCCCCCACGTTGCATCTCTACGTCCTCATGTCAGGGAGATCATATGTTGTCTTTCTCCGATTGGCTTATTTCGCTAAGCGTAATACCCTCTAGTTCCATCCACTTCGTCCAAATGGCAGGATTTCATTTCTTTTGATGGCTGCATAGTATTCCATTGTGTGTATGTATATATATATCTTCTTTATCCATTCATCTGTTGATGGACGTCTGGGTTCTTTCCATAGTTTGGCTATTGTGGACATCGCTGCTATAGACATTCGGGTGCACGTGCTCCTTTGGATCACTATGTTTGTATCTTTAGGGTAAATACCCAGTAGTGCAATTGCTGGGTCGTAGGGTGGCTCTATTTTCAACTTTTTGAGGAACCTCCATGCTGTTTTCCAGAGTGGTTTCACCAGCTTGCATTCCCACCAACAGTGTAGGAGGGTTCCCCTTTCTCCGAATCCTCGCCAGCATCTGTCATTTCCTGACTTGTTAATTTGAGCCATTCTGAATGTGTTAATTTCACACATTCTCACTGGTGTGAGGTGGTATCTCATTGTGGTTTTGATTTGTATTTCCCTGATGCCAAGTGATGTGGAGCATTTTTTCATGTGTCTGTTGGCCATGTGGATGTCTTCTTTGCAGAAATGACTATTCATGTCCTCTGCCCATTTCTTGATTGGATTATTTGTTCTTTGGGTGTTGAGTTTGATAAGTTCTTTATAGATTTTGGATACTAGCCCTTTATCTGATATGTCATGAAACACAGAAAGTTTAAGCATTTTCCCTGAGACACATGGTCTGTGTAGGAGGTAAAGCCAGCATTCTAGACCAGGCAGCTTGACTCCAGAGCCTGCTTCTCTTAATCATACTGTACGTACACCTTGCTGTTTTAAAAGTTAGCTATTTCTTATCTGCATTTTAAATTCTGTTGATATTTTATTAGCAGTTTGTGAAGAGTTTCCATAAAGTGAGTTTTTCTTCCCAAAATTTCATAACCCACTTTCCAGATTAACCAGCTATTAACATCTTGCCACACCTGCTTATTCTACTCTCTTTCCATGTGCATGCACACAGTTTCCTTCTGCCAAAGAATCCAAAAGTAGGCTACTGATGTCATCATATTTTACCCATAAATACCTCAGCATGCATCTTTCAAGAATAAGGACATTCTCAGACGCCTGGTTGTCTCAGTGGGTTAAAGCCTCTGCCTTCAGCTCAGGTCGTGGTCTCAGGGTCCTGGGATTGAGCCCCACATCGGGCTCTCTGCTCAGCAGGGAGCCTGCTTCCCTCCTCTCTCTGCCTGCCTCTCTGCTTACTTGTGATCTCTCTCTCTGTCAAATAAATAAAATCTTAAAAAAAAAAAAAAAGGACATTCTCTTTCACAATCATAGCAGTATTATTTAAGAAAATCAGCATCTAATGAATTATTCAGTAGTATCATAAGACATAGTCAAATATCCCAAGTGGCCCTTAAAATATTCTTCAATTCTGGATCCAATCAAATTTCACATGTTATATTCGGCTATAATATCTTTTTAGTTGGTAGCTGTTGATATAGAAGTGGCCTCCTCTTTCTATTCTTCATAATATTCACTCCTTTGAGGATCAGTGCAGATATTCAGCATCCTAGGTTCACCTGATTATTTTCTAATTATGTTCGGGTAAGAAATTTCTAGCAAGAACATCTCATAGATGTCCATGTGTTAGTTTTTAAGTAATGATTACTCAAGTAAAGAACTGAGAAATTTTCCTTTATCAGTCAGAATAGAATATTTTTGAAATCTAGATTCCTCACGATTTATTTAATTGTAAAGATACAATAAAAAATTCATTGCTCTGCATCCCTCATCTTCACTTTAAGGACAGTAAGTGAATCTAAAAATAATTACAATTATACATATATGAATTATTTATCATCACATAAGGTCGATAAAATGTTTTAAAGGATACTCCTATTATATGCCAAGAGCTAACTTTTGGACTTTTTTTTTATTCTTTCAATGGTATATGAAGTATAAATCAAAACCATTCTGTGAAAAACTGCTTTCCTGGGTGAAAAGTAGTAACTGTGCCAAAGTCATTGTTCTTTCAAGCAGCCATTCTTATCAGCGTAATGATCTACAGCTTCGCAGGTATGTTTTTGCCTTTGAAAAATTCTGTTATGATTTACACAGTATTATTATGGTGTCTATTGAAAAGCTAAAATAAGTTTTAAAAGCCATGTATATCTTTACCTCCCCTCTCTAGAATTTATTATTATTTTTTTTATTAATTTTATTTATTTATTTGTCAGAGAGAGAGAGAGCAAACGAGCACAGGCAGACAGAGTGACAGGCAGAGGCAGAGGGAGAAGCAGGCTCCCTGCCGAGCAAGGAGCCCGATGTGGTCCTCGATCCCAGGACGCTGGGATCATGACCTGAGCCGAAGGCAGCTGCTTAACCAACTGAGCCACCCAGGCGTCCCCCCTCTCTGGAATTTAGATAGAAGATAAAGGAAAGTCAAGAGACAGGAGAGAGTATGGTTAGGTAGTCCTATGGTTGGGACACAAGGAAGGCTTTGGTGTAAAGATAGAGATGGTTCTGGAACTGTGCTTCGATTGTTTGGTATTGTGTGTGGTGACATCACAGAGCTCAGCTGATGAAGAAAAAAAGAGAGAGGGTACCTAAGATTCACTGGATGATAATTTTTTGGAAGACTAGATTCACATTTCTGTTTATTTTGCCATCCCAGAAATCCAGTTGCCTTTAACTCCCAGGCATGTCAGACTGAACTCCTAAATAGAAGGCAAAACATCCAAGAGATAGATTTATTTCGTTTTCATTTATGCACCAAAAAATCATGATGAAGGAAACATTAGCCAAGACTAACCTTTCAAAATTGGAGCTAATTTTTAGTAATCTCACGATAGATATAACACGTCTAAGAATCTCACAAAAAGCTTCATGGCCAGAAGCGAGCAGAGCTGTGGGAAATAGGTTATCTTCATGATGGTCTTGCCTTAGTTAAAATTGGCCTGTGGGGGCGCCTGGGTGGCTCAGTGGGTTAAAGCCTCTGCCTTTGGCTCAGGTCATGATCCCAGGGTCCTGGGATCGAGCCCCGCATCAGGCTTTCTGCTTGGCAGGGAGCCTGCCTCTCCCTCTCTCTGTGCCTGCCTCTCTGCCTACTTGTGATTTCTGTCAAATAAATAAATAAAATCTTAAAAAAAAAAAATTATCCTGTGTCCGGGCGCCTGGGTGGCTCAGTGGGTTGGTTAAAGCCTCTGCCTTCTGCTCAGGTCATGATCCCAGGGTCGTGGGATCGAGCCCTGCATCAGGCTCTCTGCTTAGCAGGGAGCCTGCTTCCTCCTCTCTTTCTGCCTGCCTCTCTGCCTACTTGTGATCTCGATCTCTCTGTGTTAAATAAATAAATAATAAAATCTTAAAAAAAAAAAAAATTAGACTATGTCTTTATACTCTATCCTAAGTATGTAAATAGCAAGCCAGAGCAATATTTCTACATGTTATTCTTCTGTAGACTGCTGAAACTTGTGCTTTGCTTTAGCAACAGAATATAGAGATAACATTTGCTTAAAAAACTTGACTTAATGTTCATATTTTTTGGTGGGTTTTTAGAAAGTTAATTATATGATTGCTTCTAGTACTCCCTTCAGGTACCTACTCACACCTTGTGTGCAAAAAAGTGTTCAAACTAAAATAATGAGCCTTAACTGGGAAGAAATGGAAAAAAGCCCATGCATTCCTGAAATAGATGATTCTGAGTTTTGTATTCGTATTCCTGGAGGAGGTATCACAAAAACACTCTATGATGAAGGGTGAGTTTGTTTGTTTGTTCATTTGTTCCCTACCTTATTTAAAAATAAAAGTAAGAGGGATGCCTGTCTGGCTCAGTCAGAAGGGCATGTGACTCTTGATCTCAGGGTAATGAGTTTAAATACCACATTGGGCATGAAGCCTACTTTTTTAAAAAAAAGTGAAAGTAAGATAAGTGGGAGTGTGTGTTGGATTCTTATTGGAACTTTGAAAATATATTTATAAAATAGGTACTCTTACGTTCAGGGGAGAGATTGAAATTTAGTCTTAAGAAACTTAGTTCCTAAAATACCAAATTTAATGCTTTGTAATGTACAGCATGTTAAGGATCCTGAAATTTACTCTCTGCAACTTCTACAATCAATCTTTTTTTAAATTATGGTAAAATATATGAAACATTAAAACATTAATGTAACTGTTCTTAAGTGTACAGTTAATTGCCATTAATGAATTCACAGCGATGTATACTGATCACCAACTATCTGCTTTCAGATCTTTGTCATTGTTCTAAACAGAGAATCTACATTTATCCAATAACAACTCCTGTTTAGTTCAAAATCCATACTAAGGTCTTCACCTTCATTTCTGATTTTAGTAATTTGTCTTTTTTTCTTCTCAATTTTCTTGATCTTTTCAAATAACCAACTTTTGGTTTTATTGATTTTTCTCTTATTTTACTGTTCTCTATTTTATTTATCTCCACTCTAATCTTCATTATTTCCTTTCTTCTGCTAACTCCAGATTTAATTTGGCTTTATTTTTATAGATCCTAAGCGTAAACTTAGGTTATTAATCTGTGAAATTTCTTCTTCTTCTTTTTTTTTAAGATTTTATTTATTTGACAGACAGAGATCACAAGTAGGCAGAGAGGCAGGCAGAGAGAGAGGAAGAGGCAGGCTTCCTGCTGAGCAGAGAGCCTGATGTGGGGCTCGATCCCAGGACCCTGGGATCATGACCTGAGCCGAAGGCAGAGGCTTTAATAAACCCACTGAGCCACCCAGGTGCCCCGAAATTTCTTCTTTTTTAAAATGTGCATTTGCAGCTCTTACTTTCACTCTTAAACTGCCTTAGCTGCATCTAAGTTCAGCATGTTGTTTTCATTTTCATTCACCCCTAAATTTTCTAATTTACCTTGTGATTTCTTCTTTGACCACTTAGTTGTTTGAAATTGTGTTGTTTAATTTCCACATATTTGTGAATTTTCCAGTTTTTCTTCTGTTATTGATTTCTAGGATCATCCTGTTGTGATCAAAAAAGACATTTTGTGTGATTTTAATCTTTTTCATTTATCAGGTGTTCTCTTGTGCCCTAGCAAAGGTCTGTATGGAGAATGTTCCGTGTGCACTTGAGAAAAATGTGTATTCTGCTTTTGTTGAGTAGAGTATCCTGTATATATCTGTTAGGTCTTACACAGTGTTGTGTAAGTCTTTTCTTTCCTTCTCAGTCTGCAAGTAGGCTGTTGAAGTCTCCAGTCATTACTGTAGCACTATATGTAGTTCTCCCTTCAGTTCTCTCAGTGTTTGCTTCATAATTTGGGGGCTCCTATTTTGTGAATATATCTTTATATTTGTTATGGCTTCTTGATGAATTGGCTCTTTTATCAACATATAATGGCCTTCTTGGTCTTTCATAACAGTTCTTGACTTGAAGTCTATTTTTTCTGATACCTGTATAGCCATGTTGCTCTCTTGATTACTATTTATATGGAATATCTTTTTCCATCTCTTCACTTTCAAACTGTGTGTGTCCTTATATTCAAAGTAAGTCTCTTGTAGACAGTGCATAATTGAATCATGTTTTTTAATCCGTTCTTCCAGTCTGTCTTTTGATTAGAGAATTTAATCCATTTGCATTAAAGGTAATTAGTGATGAAGGACTTGTCATTTTGCTGTTTGTTTTCTATATATATTATAGCCTTTTTTGTTCTTCATGTGCTCCTTTACTGCCTTCTTTTGTGCTTAGTTCATTTTTTATAGTGACCTCTTTTGAGTCTCTTCACATTCTCTTTTGTGTATATTCTGTAGATACTTGCTTTGTGGTTTCCATGGTGATTGCATATAACATTCTAAAGTTGTAACAGTCTAATTTGAGTTGATACCAATTTAACTTCAACTGCACACAAAAAAATACTCCCATACACACTGCCTCCCCCAACCGATTGTGATATTGTTGTCACAAATCACATCTTTATATATTGTGTGCCCAATAACAGATTTGTAGTTATTTTTGAGCATTTTTCTTTTAAATAC
>RCUC01049509.1:0-28089 GCA_003697995.1 Taxidea taxus jeffersonii | reverse complement strand
GATTGGCTGGACGCAGAAGGACACATACCACAGAGAATTCCTGACAATTATGAAGATATCTTGTCAAAAATTTATTTGTTTTTAGTTTTTCCTCAGTGTTGGTTTTAATAGATTTAATTTTTTTCACAGCAATGAAAATGTGTCAATAACACTTTGCCCCAAAGGAAAATGTATTACCTTTGCAACACAATATTACATGTATTATTGAATTCTGAAGCTAAACATGTTAGAAGAGCAATGCATGATATACAAAGCATTCTCTAGAATGCTTTAGAGCATTTCGAATAACACCAAAGGGAAATGTTGTCCATCACCCAGAAGATGCCCTATACCTTATTCCTGGTTTGTAAACACAAACAGAAAATTATAAAGGGGAGAAAAAAGTAAAAACATGAAAAAGAAAGTGAGGACCTTAGGGTAATATAGTGCAAAGTTTGGGGGAACAGTCTATGGAGTTAGAGCTGGATTTGAGTTCTGGTTGAAGACTCAGTACCTGTGGATAGTCACTAATAACAGCTTAAAGAGTCGTCTTAAGTTAAAGTGGGTTATAAATTAAATACACATGGAAAATACTTAGCTCAGTCCTCAGAAAGTGATACCCATTACTGTTATGTCTCCCAGTGGAGCTGTTCTCTGTAGGTGAGGTTTATTTTAACCTCTTGTAAAAGAACATCGAAAGGAGAGACTTGGCTGAAAGACTGCTGTAGAGCTGCTTGAGATCTCCTTTCGGGCAATGATGTAAATGTGCTTGTTGACAGCAACTATTATTGGGAGAAAGGAGTCATGCACAGCCTTCCTGATTAACTACTGTATTGCTTCCCACCATTATCCTTTTCATCTTACTTGATACAAATATGTAATCTAATGATCCTTTCACTTAAATGGCTCCTTTGATGATGGGATTTTCTAAGTGCTTTCTTTAATTAGGCAAGTCCACCCATTTTTCTAGAGCTTGCTGAGATACTTGAAGAACTTTGGGGAATAGGAAATTCCCCCTGATTTTCTAGAGGAGACAGGGAGACAGCCTGACTAATTTCAAAGTAAATCATGTAGAGGAGGAGAAAGCCCTATTCTAGGGCTTAATCTTATAACTTATTTCTTATTATTATATTCTTATATATATAGAATATAATATATTATTATATATTATATATCTTTATTATTACTTATTATTATATAAATTATTTATTATATACATATATAATATGACTATATATTCTTATTATTATAACTTGTTTCCTTATTAGTGTTTATTTGTAAGTTCCCTTGAAAATCTTTTACCATGTGCATGAATTGACCAGAGTCTGTCACCTGAAAATTAGAACTTCCTGGAAACTGTGCCTCCCTATTTTAATTATCTTCCTCTTCAAGGTCTCTTATCATGGATTCTGATTTCTCAGCATTACCTTCACCTCTCTAATTTCATCCCATGGTAAATAATTACCCAGCTGAAGGTTCATCTTTACCTTTAACTGGGGGACAGCAGCTATTAGATAACTGTGAATTTAAAACTACTCAGCTAAAGGAAAACACCAGCTTGCAGATAATCCAGGAACTTCATTGGACCTGAGCTTTGATCCACAATCTGAGCAGGGAACCTGGCTGTCAACAAATGAAGCATGCTTTAATTAAGAAGTTTTGTTACATCATTATAGGGAGTAAAGACAGTGTGATTCGAGAAATCAAAGGCTAAATGTTTAAATGAGGCTCTCCGGCCATGAGACCCCCATCAGAATCTGACCTCTGCCATTCTGGAAGATGATAAGAAAGAAATGGTACTATGTTCCTTGGTTTGCTCAGTGGTTAAGAAAATAACTAGGTTTTTTGAAATTGCAGTAAAAGTGCCTTCTTCAGAATTATTTTGGAAAAAGAGTGTGAGATTATTGCTGTGCCCTCTCCAGAGAATCCACACCCTAAGACTGCATGGCAAGCTCCTCACTTTGCTTAGGTCTCTTTGCTCAAATGCTTCCTCCTTTATCTGTCTTTGTGGGACACATCACAACCTTTTCTTTCTTTCTTTCTTTTTTTTTTTTTTAAGCTTTTATTTACTTACTTGACAGACAGAGATCACAAGTAGGCAGAGAGGCAGGCAGGGAGAGAGGAAGGGAAGCAGGCTCCCTGCTGAGCAGAGAGCCTGATGCAGGGGATCAATCCCAGGACCCTGAGATCATGACCTGAGCTGAAGGCAGAGGCTTAACTCACTGAGCCACCCAGGCGCCCCCATAACAACCTTTTCATTGCATTTTATATTTGTATGGTTGTTTATTGTCATGTCACCTCTACTGGAACATGGATTCTATGACAGCACAGACTTGAGATGGTCACCACTCCATTGCTAGTCAATAATTGTTGAATGGAAATTGAAAGACTTGAAGGAGGTGCTGGAGAGATGGAGTTAGATGTGTGGTGTATGGTAATGTAGCGGACACAATGAACTGGTCTGGGGGCTATCAGGCCTAGTCTGAAAACGTTTTTATGAAAACCTGACTCTTCTTGTTAGAGCCTAATTTCTGTCACTGTGGTAATGAGAAGCAGGAAGGATTATAATCTGCAAATAATCCTAAAACACCCTTCAATTTTAGCCAGTAGTTCAACCTCTCTGCCAGACTGACCTATCCCCTATTTTCTGCATCCTTTTTCCTCATAGGCAGAAGAGAGGAGTTGAGCTGGGAGGAACATGAGAGGGTAAGGGAAAGGTGGGTACTGGAAGTGTTGGGGTTGGCAGGGATCTGGTGAGAATGGTAGGTGTTTGAGGCTTTCTCTCTCAGGTGGCAAGTGACAAGAGCCTGTTGCATCGGCAACTAGATTACTCTCCCCATTTCTCCATGGCTCCTACCTTCTTCCTTCAATGGTAAGCCTTATTTAAACCCTTTTCCTTTGCTTTCTTCCTTATTAGTATCTTTCTTTCCATCCTGCCTTCATGACGAGGCAGCAGAGACCCAAGCTCCTTCTTGGAGAAGTCAAGATATAACCTTTGGAACTAAAGGACAGGGATACCAAAATAGTATCTGTTCTTTTCATTATTGGATGAGCTGCTCAGACTCTGTGGAAGAGGTTGGGTATAAATCATTCTTTTTTTCTAGTTTGACTTTTGTCCAGGGTGTGTTAAGGACAGAATAAGTCTTAAATGCATTTTGAACAAGTCTACTTATGCTCTTCTGTGTGTCTGCTTTGAATAAATTTATTGTCTACTGTTAGTTTTAGTGAAAAGTATCAGATGATGATGGTGATGGTCAGAGCTACCATTTTCAAACATGAATGCTCTAGGCTTTGTACTAAGTGCTATATTTGCATTATTTATTTAATAGTCTCAACAATGAAGTTAGGTATTAGTATTAGCTTCATTTTACCAATAAGGAACTTGCTCAAATCCAAGAGCTAATAAAAATCAAAGTCCGGGGCACCTAGGTGGCTCAGTTGGTTAAGTGTCTGCCTTCAGCTCAGGTCATGATCTCAGGTTCCTGGGATAGGACCTCATTGGGTTCTCTCCTCAGGGGGAGTCTGCCTCTCTCTCTTACTCTCCCTCTGTGCTCTCTTTCTTTCAAATAAATAAATAAAATCTTTTTTTAAAAAAAACAATCTGTGGTTCAACATATGTAATATACTACATTAATAGAATGAAGTATAAAAAACACTATTTCAGCTGATGCAGAAAAAACATTCAAAAAATTCAATACTCTTTCATGTACAGAAACAGCAAACTAGGAATAGAAGGAAACAACTTGAAAATGTTGACAAGGATGTGGAGACACTGAAACCCTTATAAATTATTGGTGGGGATATAAAAGGGTATAGCTGCTATGGAAAACATTATGTCAATTCCTCAAAAAATTCTAAATAGAATTAACCTATGATCCAGCAATCACAATTCTGGGTATATATTGAAAATAATTGAAAACAGTGTCCTGAAAAGATGTTTGCATACCCATGTTTATAGTAGCACTATTCACAATAGACAAAAGGTAAGAAGAAGTGCAAATGTCCATCAATGGGCAATAAACAAAATCTGGTATATATGTACAGTGTAATATTATTCAGCCTCAAAAAGGAAGGAAAATCTGACACACAGCATAACATGGATGAACCTTAAGGACATTATGCTTAGGTAAAATAAGCTAGTCACAAAAGGACAGATATTGTAGGATTCCACGTATATGAGGTCCCCATATTAGTCAAATGCAAAAAGACAAAGTAAAGTGGTTGACAAGGAAGGAATGGGTGTCAATATTTAATGGGCGCATAGTTTCAGTTTGGAAAGATGAAAAGTGTTCCGGAGATGGGTTGGTCATGATTGTTGCACAACAATGTGAATGCATTTACTGCCACAGAACTGTGTACTTAAAATGTAGTTTTAAGTTCTTTAAATTTTACCAAATTTTTTTAAAAAGTGAAGTTAGGACTTACATCTAAACTTGTTTTAAAAAAATGCTTTGAGAATCCAACATGTCCAGAGCACTTGGGAGAATTATGAAGGAGGAACTCTGCTGTAAAGCCTATCGAGTGTGAGAGGCAGCCTTCTGTGTTTTGGTTCAAGATGTCTGACCAATGTGATACAGAAGCCAATATGGTTAAGACTTCCATTTCACAGTCAGAATGCCTGATTTCAGGTCCTACAGTTCATACATGAGATTGTGCCCTCTGTTAATCTGGTACCATCCTTCTCATGCCCTGACACGAGTGGTAATTTCAGAAACTTGCTCAGAAAGGCCAAGTTCTTCTGAGACAAGTATCAATTGTATTGCTTATCTGGACATCATTCAGGTGTGTTCTGTACCACAACTTTATGAATGAGGTTTTGAGGCAACACCTCTTCTCTAACACCTCATGCCCTCACACTTAGAAAATACCTTATTGACCAATTTAGCAGACAATGGTGTGGATGTAAATTTGGTACAGTCTAACCTTTCAATGTCTAGACTTAGAAATATGTGTTAATTCTCAGGGGGTATTATGAAAGCATTTTTTTTTCAATCTGCTTAACAGAAACTAAATATGTAAACCAGCTTCAACCTCTGATTTTATGACTTTAAGCCACAAACATGGAAAAAGTATATCCAGGAGAACATTAGGAAAATTACAATATATTCAGTGCTTCTAATTATGGCCTTCTATAGTATTTGTTGGTGCACGACATTAAGAAAGTTACGTGATCTTCCAGGCCTCAGTTTCTTCATCTTACGGTGAGTTTTATAATAGTATCTACTGCCCAGGGTGGTGGTAAGGATTAAATGAGATGATCCCAAATGGCCTTTCTATTTCTACCCTCATTCTCTTAAAGCTATTTCAACACAGCAGTTGTAGTTATAGGCACACTTTCAAGTCGTAGCAAGTTACATCTTGGCTCAATACTAGAATGGCTTGCCATTTTGCTCAGAGTGAAAGCCAAAGGCTGCAAGTAGCCTGTACGGCCATATGTAATCCTTTGGAATTTGTGTGGCCTGCAGGGCCATATGTGCTCCTTGAAATTGATGTGGCCCTTCTAATTTCTCTGCTATCCACATTTCCTATTTCCCCCTTTCTCTCTGTTAGTAATAGTGGCCATCAGCATACTAAGGATATTCCTGCCTGGAGGTTTCTTGGGGCCTATCTTTCCCTATGGGACATTCTTTACCCACATATGCATACAGCTCATTCTTTACCTGCTTTAAAACTTTATTTCAGTGAGGCCTAGACTAACCACTCTCATCAAAATATAATTAATACTACTTCCCCAGCATTATCTGTCCCCCTTAGCTTATTATGATTTTTGTTGGCACTTATTATCTTCTAATATGCTAAACAATAAACTTAGAGATTGTGTATTTGTCTGTAGCCATTACTAGAATTTAAGAGCATGAGGACAGAGATGTTGATCTGTTTTTTCACTACCATATCTCCAGTGCCCTGAACAGTGCCTGGAACATGGTAGGCATTTAATAGCTTCGAATGAATGAGTGATTCCATATAAAGCACTTAGCATAGATACTGGTATATAGTAAGTACTTAATATACTGTAGCTATTTTAAGGACTGTAGGCTGGTTCAAATTTAAGACCAGAAGTGGTGCTTCATACTTCTGCTGTAATGAACATGAGGAAAGCAAATTTGTCAAACACAGATCTAGGAAAAGTTCTGCTATGCCAAGGTCCTGAGCATAATCTGTCCTATTCCCTAATTGTATAAAGTAAGACATTAAGGAATGTTTTTAAATGTGTAATTTAAAATAAGCAGGAATCTCAATAAAGTATATTATTACTACCTGGCAATTAAATTCTTGGAAAGAAACAGATATTTTTACATTAATCTCTTAAAGAACAACTTTTGGTTAACTATATGACTTTGGGTAAGTCATTAATGTCACTGAACCTCAGTGTCTTGTCTGTCAGTGTCAGGTAACTGGGAATTGATGTCCTGCCAGACTGGTAAACAGTGCTGAGTGTGGTCCCTCTAGGACCATAAGTTGCACCATCTAGTATTCTTGTGGAGTAAGAAAGTTGAAGTTCTTCGTTCATATCCACTCACTACACAACTAAAGCTTAAGAAAATAAATGAATATTAAGTACCAGGTAAGATGTGCCTACCAAGCCATCCTTTTATTGAGTTCAGCTGAGCCTAAGGAATTGTAAACTGTAAACTTGTTGCTATGGTTTTGTGCCTTGCCTTTTGTTAGTTCTTTCTCTCCACTTTTTTCCTCCCTTGGGTCCTTCTCTCTCTCCCTGTTCCTCCCTCTTAAGGTGTTACCCCTCCTCTGTGTGGCTGCTCTGCTCTTTGGGACTTTGATGTCTACTCCTTAGATGAGGAAGTCTGCATCTTTATGTAGTGTAGCACTAAAGATTTTCCCTACCCACAATGAAATAATAACATTATGAATAATTTTATGCAAAGAATATATGTGGCAACTTACATGAAATAGAAAAATTCTTTAAAAACACAACTTGTCAAAACTGACACAAAAGAGAATATTGGAATAGGGTTTATATCTGCCAAAGAAATTGAAACCATAATTAAAATCCTTCCCATGGGAAAATTCCAAGCCTAAATGGCCTCACTGGTTCAATCCTCCAAAACTTCAGGAGATAATACTGTGTTTACAGATTCCTTCAGAAAATAAAGAAAGAGAATTCTCATGGTTCATTTTGTGAGGCCAGTACAACCTTGAAACTGAAACACAATAAGGACATTATAAGAAAAAAATGACATCCCTTTATCTATTATGAACATAGACTCAAAATTCCCAAACACAATATTAGCAGAGTGCAACAGTATAGAAATAACATAATACTCCCTGACCAACTAAGATTTATTTAAGGAATGCAATAATAGTTTAATATTTAAAACCCAATTAATCCATGTAATTTTATTTTATTTTACTTTAAGATTTTATTTATTTATTTGACAGACAGAGATCACAAGTAGGCAGAGAGGCAGGCAGAGAGAGAGGGGGAAGCAGGCTCCCTGCTGAGCAGAGAGCCCGACATGGGACTTGATCCCAGGACCCTGAGATCATGACCTGAGCTGAAGACAGAGGCTTAACCCACTGAGCCACCCAGGTGCCCTAATCCATGTAATTTTTAAAATAACTTTAAAAGATAGAAAATCATATTATCATCTCAATAGGTACAAAAAAAGTGTGACAAAATTTAACTCCATTCATGACTAACATAAAATGATGGCGAGAAGATTAAGAATAGAAGAGAACTTTCTTAATGTGATAAAAGACATCTATAAAACTCTATAGCTGACACCATATTTAATGGCATAATATTGAACTCTTTTCCCTTAAACTTGGTAATGTCCAATGTTACCATGTCTATTTAACATACTTTTGAAGGTTCCAGTCAGAAGGAAAAAGAATAAAAATTATGTAAATATCAAAAGGAATAAAATTGCCTCTATTTACAAATGACATACTTATATAAGAAATTTAAAAGAAGTTATAAGCTACTAGAATTAAATTATTTAGGGGCACCTGGGTGGCTCAGTGGGTTAAGCCTCTGTCTTCAGCTCAGGTCATGATCTCAGAGTCCTGGGATCCAGCCCCGAATCGGGCTCTCTGTTCAGCGGGGAGCCTGCTTCCCCTTCTCTCTCTGTCTGCCTCTCTGCCTACTTGTGATCCCCCTCTCTCTCTGTCAAAAAAAAAAAAAAAATCTTAAAAAAAAAAAAGAAATGTATCCTTGCTGATAATTTCTTTAAAAAAAAAGAATTAAATTATTTAGCAAATCTGCTGGTTGAGAAAATCCATATAGAAAAAGTACTCTATTTCTACATATCAGCCAAAAATAAAACAATACAATTAGAAAAGTAATACTATTTTTTTTGAAAAGTAATACTATTTAAAATAGCACTGAAAAACTGTGTACCTGTGGATTAAACTTAACAAAAGATTTATAGTATGTCTATAATTAAAATTACAAAATGTTGCTAAAAGAAATTAAACAATACTTACATGGGGAGATATATTAAGTTTGTGGATTGGAACACTCAATATTTTTAAGATGTTATTTTCCCCAAATTGATCTATAAATTCAATCTGGCCCCAATCAAAATACCTAGCAGGATTGACAAGCTGATTCCAAAATTTATATGGAAATGAAAGGACTTAAAAAAACTTAGATAATATTGAAGAAGAACAAAGCTGGAGGACTTAGACTACCAGATTTCCAGACTTAGTGTAAAGCTCTAGTAATTAAGACAGTGTGCTATTATGCAAGGAGAGACAAATAGGCCAAAGGGACAGAAATGTTATGAGTCCAGAAATAGACTCACACATACAGAGTCTCTTGATTTATCATAAAGGTGCCACTGCAGTTCAGTAGGAGAAAGTTGGCTTTGAATTAAACTGTGCTATAACATTAAACATTCAGATGAAAACAATGAACCTGGCCCCCTATATTATAGCATACAGTAAAATTAATTTGAGGTGGAATATAGATCTCTATGTGCAAGATAGAAAAATAAGCTTTGAGAATAAAACAGTAGATACATCTATGACCTTAGATTAGACATGAATGCATGTATGTACCTTAAACAGGACACATAAAGCATTACCAATAATAAAGCAAAACCCTGATAAACTGGACTTCAATAAAATCATGACTATCGGGACGCCTGGGTGGCTCAGTTGGTTAAGTGGCTGCCTTCGGCTCAGGTCATGATCCCAGCGGCCTGGGATCGAGTCCCACATCGGGCTCCTTGCTGGGCAGTGAGCCTGCTTCTCCCTCTGCCTCTGCCTGCCACTCTGTCTGCCTGTGCTCGCTCTCTCTCTCTCTGACCAAAAAAAAAAAAAAAAAAATCATGACTATCAATTCATCAAAAGACATTAATCATTATAATAATGAAAAGACAGGCCATATACTGGGAGAAAATATTTGTAATTCATGTCTGGCAAAGGCCTGGTACCCTGAATATATGAAGAGTACATGCAAATTAATTGGTATAAACCAACCATACAAATTTTTCAAAATTTCTGACATTTCATAAATAGGATATCCAAATAATGAATAAGCATATAAAAATCTAATATTATTATTCATCAAGCAAACAAAAAAAAGAATCTGACTTATAAATACAGAGAACAAGTTGAGGGTTGGCATAGGGGTAAGGGGTGGGGTTTGGGACAAAATTGATGAAGGGGGGCGTGCCTGGGTGGCTCAGTGGGTTAAAGCCTCTGCCTTCGGTCATGATCTTAGGGTCCTGGGATCGAGCCCCACATCGGGCTCCTTGCTCGGCAGGGAGCCTGCTTCCCTTCCTCTCTCTTTGCTTGCTTCTCTGCCTACTGTGATTTCTGTCTGTCAAATGAAAAATAAAATCTTTTAAAAAATGGTGAAGGGGAGTGGAAGATACAGGTTTCCAGTTATGGAATAAGTCATGGAAATAAAAAGTCCAATATAGAGAATATAGTCAATGGTGATTGTAATAGTGTTATATGGTAACAGATGGCAGCTACACTGGTGAACAGAACACAATGTAGAGATTTACCTAATCACTGCCATATACCTGAAACAAATGTAACATCATGTGTCAACTATACTCAAAAAAAGCTACGAAAATGTAAACACTTTACACCACTAAAATGGCAAAAAGTTAAAGGATTTGCGGTATAAAGCCCTATTCTCATACATTGCTGCTGGGAGTGTAACTGGTACACCTACTTTGAAAACTGACAATATCTACTAAAACTGCATCCTGTAATTCAGGAACTTTCCTCTTAGTTATATAAACAATAGATATGTATACATATATTCACCAACACCTTCAACAAGAATGTTAACAGAATTATTATTCATAATAGCTAAAAAGCAGAAACTACAAAATGTCTATCAACAGGAGAATGGATAAAAAGCCATGATGCATTCATACAATGGAATGCTACAGGCAATGAAAAAAATCAACTACTGATCAACAACATGGATGAATATCAAAATAATTATGCCCTAAGAAGTCAGATCAAAAAAAGAGTACATAGTTTTGATTTTGCTTATGTGAAGTTCAAACAGGTCAAACCACTGTATTTGTGACAGAAGTCAGAATAGTGTTTACCCCAGGGGACTCTAATTACTGGGAGGAGGTATAAAAGGATTTCCTTGGATGCTGGTAATATTCTCTGGCTTGATTTAGTGGGGGTTACACAGGAATATACATATATAAAGATACATTCAGCTTTCTGGTCAAGATTTGTGTATTCTATGCACTTTGCTGGATATGTATTATACACTAAAAGTAAGCAAAATTTAAAATTAGATTTTAGTAAAGGTAAAAAGCATTAGTTAAAAGAACATAATTAAACAAGAAAGAATATCCAATGAGAAAAAATAGTTATTTCAACAAATGGTGTTGGGAATACTGGACAGCTACATGCAAAATAATTAAACTGAACTATGCAAAATAATTAAACTGAACTACTTTGTTACACCATACACAAAAACAAATAAAAAATGCATTAAATAACTAAATGTAAGACATAAAACCATAAATATCCTAGAGGAGAACATATGCCATAACCTCTGGCATTGGCTATAGCAACTTCTTTCTAGGTATGTCTCCTAAGGCAAGGGAAACAAATGCAAAGATAAATCATTGGGACTTCATCAAAATAAAAAGCTTCTACACAGCAAAGGAAACAATCAATAGACAACCTAAGGAATGAGAGAAGAGATTTGTAAATGACATATCTGATAAAGGGTTAGTATCCAAAATATATAAAGAACTTATAAAACTTAACACCCCAAAAACAAATAATCCAATTTAAAAATGGGCAGAAGTCATGAATAGACATTTCTCCAAGGAAGACATCCAGGGAAGAAACATGAAAAGATGCTCAACATCACTGCATCATAGGGAAATACAAACCAAAACCACAATGTGATACTGCCTCACAACTGTCAGAATGGCTAAAATGAACAGCACAAGAAACAACAGGTTTTTGTGAGGATGTGGAGAAAGGGGAAACTTCTTGTACTACTGGTGGGAATGCAAGCTGGTGCAGCCACTCTGGAAAACAGTATGGAGGTTCCTCAAAAAATTGAAAATAGAACTACCCTACGACCCAGCAATCACACTACTGGGTATTTGTATATAGAATACAAAAATACCAATTTGAAGGGATACATGCCTCCTGAGGTTTATAGCAGCATTATCTACCATAGCCAAATCATGGAAACAGTATCTCTCTACTGATGAACAGATAAGTAAGATATACACACATACGCAATGGAATATTGGTCACATACACATATGCACAGTGGAATATTAGTCACAGAAAAGAATAAAATCTTGCCATTTGCAACAAGTGGATGGAGCTAGGGAGTATAATGCTAAGTGGAGGAAGTCAGAGAAAGACAAACTTCACATGATTTCACTCATTTGTGAAATTTAAGAAACAAAACAAAGGGAAAAAAGAGAGAGGCAAGCCAAGAAATGTGGTATAGTCTCTCTTGACTACAGAGAACAAACTGATCATTATCAGAGGGGAGGTGGGTGGGGGGATGGGTGAAACAGGTGATGGGGATTAAGGCGTGCATCTGTTGTGATGAGCACTGGGCGATGTATGGACATGTTGAATAAGTACATTGTACTTGTACACCTGACACTAATATTACACTGTATGTTAACTAACTTAAAAAAATTTTTTTAAACTTTAAAAAAATTAAGATAAAATAATAAAAGTTAAATCAACATGTGGAAGAACACAAATCCCAAATTCTCACACCTCTGAATGGGCAGACCACCAGGTTACAGTTTCCTGGAGCAAACAGCAGGCAGTGTACACTGAGGTTTGGGCAGGATTTAGGTTCAATAGAGGTCACCTAACCCCCTGAGCAGTAGACTTTAGAGCTAACAGCCCTTGAGCTCCTGTGGATGACTCAGCTGATACAAACAGGCATGAGTACCTCAACGAGAGCAGAGAACTGAGCAGCCTCAGGCACCCAGCTAGACTCTGCAGCCTAGTAGCCTCTAGCAACCAGAAAGGGACTTTTGGTACTTAGACTTTCCTTAACTCACCAGCAGATCCTGAAGGGTGCCTCTGGCATAGACTGACACTGGACCTTTGCATTTTGTTCATTTTCCACAAAAAAAGCAGTCCCATTCTATGCATACCTTTTTGAAAATAGGCTTTTAGGCATTGTCAATAAGACTACCACTAAGTAATCCATTTTAGGGCATTGGAAAACTATTTTTAATCCATTCTGATGGACAAATTTGTTCAAGAATTGCAAGTATTCTAAATTTGGTTTTTGGATTTTGTATCACATCCTCAAACTTTGCTGTGGATGGAAGTAACAGCCAAAAAGCTCTGTCTAAATCATGCTTTCTGTTGCTCTAAGCTTACTCAGTGTTGACTGCTGTCTTAGATGCCAAGCTGAACCAAGAGCATCGGAAGCTTCTATCTAGTCTTTGATGTCATAAAGTATAATGACTAAAACAATAGCCCTGTTTGACAATGACCATCTTATTCAGATGGTCTTATCCATCTCAAGCTATAAAGGGAGACACGTTAGGATTTGTGGTCACATATTGGCCAGTTGAAATCTTATAAACTGCTCTCACAATCAAGTGAACAAGCGATTTTCAGGGACAAGGCACTTGCAAAGAGCTACACAACATTGTAATTGACAGCTCTTTGTCTAGTATACACTCATCCTTGCTAATATTATCTTACACGTATATGAGACTTCACAATTTCAACATGCTTCTACATACATTGTCTCATTTGATTTTCATAAATTTTCATAAAATAGGTACCATATCCCCTGGAAGTCCATTCAAGGTCACCCACAAATTGGAGATATTGGGACTGGAACTCATATGACTTAGTCAATACACTCCATTTCTATGGTGGTGGGGCTGGACTTTCAAGTGAAATCTTTTGCTTTTGAGCCTTCAAATTAGAGAGTTTGAACTTAGCAAGCAGCCCTTCCCCCGTCTATCTCATATTGGCACAAAACCTTGCAATTCTTGACATTTATACAGGAGGTGTTCATCACACCATTCCATGAGGTAGGGCATGCCAGGATCATGAACCTCATGGAGATCTTGTTATACTGCCCCCAAATTAATAGACACCCATGATAAAAGTCAGAGGCTTGTAAAGAATCATAAACAAAGCTCCACATTTTGCTCTAGGTTTAGAGAGTACCAGATAAACTTTTACTGAATCATTAGAAAGAGAAAACAAATGCATAGTTGCCATCTCAAATATGCAAGTGACATTGTTTTTTAAGTAAAATGTAAAACACAGGATTTTACTCTAAGGAGGAAATAAAGTTTAAAAATTAAGTTAAGCATCTGAAGTGATGATTAATAGGTATAATTCATGCACTATCATAATTGCCTATCTCTGGATATATTATTTTTCTCTATTGTTTTATTAAAGTATAATTTACATTCAGCAAAATTTTTCTTTTTTCATTGTTTAGTTCCAGAAGTGTTGGCTGACACATAACCACCACCCAAATCAAGATACAGAACAGTCTTGTCAACCCTCCAAAATATGATGTCATTATGTTTTATGATGTTTTACAATTACCTACAATGTATTGAAAGACCAAGACATCCAGAAACATAGAAGTTAAGATATGTATGTATAAGCCAAAAATGTGTATATTTAGGCATTATTTGTCCTTTATTTATAGATTGGGAAACTGGGACCCAGAAAAGCCCCCATAATTTCTCTAAGTGGTGACACTAGGGTTGAAGCCATGTCTGTCAGACTCCCCAACTCTTATCATTATTCCAGAGTGCACTCTGTTGAGATATGGAGATATAAAATTAAGGAATACCCAACTGATGTAGAAAAACCTAAGAAGACCCTCTGTCAGGAAAATGGGGCCTGCTGAGGTGGTCTCCAGCCCCCTGGTTAAATATTTATTTTTTAAATATTTTTTAATTTTTTATTAACATGTAATGTATTATTAGCCCCAGGGGTACAGGTTATTTATTTATTTTTTTAATAATTTAAAAAAATTAACATATAATGTATTATTAGCCTCCCTGGTTATAAAGAAATAGGTTGTTTTTCCTTTTCTTTGATAACACAAACCTGCCTTCATCAATCATTTTTTACTTAGCCTAATGTGAGACTTTTCTCCCTGTATGAATTATGCTCTGTTTTACAATAGAAATTTCTAAGACAACAGAATTTACAGACTGTGCTGTACTTGAACAAATGGTTAATTCCATAACTCTATAATTCTAGCTACAACTTGAACATTAAATGTGTGAGATGCCTAAGTTTATCAATGGGCAAGCTATTCTGGACTGAAACCCCACAGAAGAAGAGATGATTAATCGGACAAGTAAAATTTTGCTGTTTATGGCATCATCCAACTGTGTATAGAGCAAGAATCATTATATTTTAACATACTGGGAGCAGTCGTCTTGATTGTTAGTCAATAAAAATTCTCATTTAAAGGATTGCTGCTGTGGGGTCTGCTATTGTTTCCTGAAACTGCAGAGACATGCTGAGAGTTCACAGAAAAGCATACTGCACAATACTTGATAAAATGTTATAAAGTACTAAAGAGGCACAGTCCCTTGTCCATTAAAAATGCAGCAAATTTTTCTGAAAATTAGATTTTATACTGTGTGTTATTTTTTTTCCTTTTGGAACCATAGATTACTTAAATATTTCCATTAGACCCTAGATAGAATGATATGATAAATATAATTAAATGAAAGATTATAGTTGTCCACTGGATATCAGAAGAAAAAGATTGGGAGAATTATAATAAAAGTAAAACTCAAAGGAATTCAAACTCATTCCATCTGCAATTAAAGCACACATTTGAATCATAAGGTTAGCAGCCTTGGAAGAGGAGCTGTGATAATTTATAGGTATTTAATTTACTCCACAGGGTAGAGTCACTGTTGTTACTTTGTGAGTATAATATTTATATTGATAATTATAAAACTAATTTAAAATACTAAAAAAGACCTGAGTGAATACAGTAAAGCTCTTTCTCTCTCAAATTCCAAATAGTCCATCTCATATTATGAAAATTGACCCAATATTTAGCAAGATCTTTATTCAAAACTTCAGTGTTAGTGGGACAAGGATGAAGAGGGAGAAAAGGAAAATGTAGCAAGATTTCCTTCTTTTTGTTCTTTGGATGGAGGAATATAAAGCGTATTTTGTGTGGATCTAAATGTGAGACCTGAAACCATAAATACCCTAGTAGAGAGCATAGGCAATAATTTTTCTGTCATGAAATGATATGATAGCAACATTTTCATGCATATGTCTCCTAAGGCAAGGGAAACAAAAGCAAAAATAAAGCATTGGGACTACATAAGAATAAAAAGCTTCTGCTCAGCAAAGGAAACAATCAACAAAGCTAACAGCCTAAGGAATGGGAGAAGAGATTTGCAGTTGACATATCTGATAAAGGGTTAGTATCCAAAATATATAAAGAACTTATAAAACTCAACACCCAAAAAACAAATAATCCAATTTAAAAATGGGCAGAAGACATCAATAGACAATTCTCCAAGGAAGGCATCCAGATGGCCAACAGAAATATGAAAAGATGTTCAACATCACTCCATCATAGAGAACTACAAACCAAAACCACAGTAAGATATCACCTCACACCTGAGAGAATGGTTAAAATCAACAGCACAAGAAACAACAGTGTTGTCGAGGACGTGGAGAAAAGGAACACTGTTGCAGGGTTGGTGGTAGTGAAAACTGGTGCAGCCATTCTGGAAAACAGTATGAAGGTTCTTCAAAAAATTAAAAATGGAATTACCATATGATAGAGTTATTCTACTACTGAGTATTTATCAAAAAAAAACCAAAACCACCAATTTGAAGGGATACATGTGCTCCTTGTTTATTGCAGCATTATTCACAATAGCCAAATTATGGAAGCAACCCAAGTACCCATTGATAAATAAATGGATAAAGAAGAAATTACACACACACACACACACACACACACACACACACGAATATTGCTCAGCCATAAAAAAAGAATAAAATCTTGCTATTTGCAACAATATGGATGAACCACAAAGTATAATGCTAAGTGAAGTAAGTCAGTCAGAGAAAGAGAAAATGCCATATGATTTCGCTTATATGTGGAATTTAAGAAACAAAACAAACAAAAAAAAGATGCTAACCAAAAAACAGACTCTTAACTTTAGAGAACAAACTGATGGTTATCAGAGGGAAGGTTGGTGGGGAATGGGTGAAATAGGTGAAGGGAGTTAAGAATACACTTATCATTAGGGGCTCCTAGTAATGTAAAGAGTTGTTGAATCACTATATTGTACACCTGAAACTAATATAAACTGTATGTTAACTATATTGGAATAAAAACAATAAATAAGTAAATAAAAAGATATAGTATCCCATTTGCTTTTTATCACCTTGGCTGAAAGTAACATAAGGCCAACAGGATAATGCAGTTTCCTTTAAAAGACAACCTTGACCAACCGGTCAACTCCTCAGTTAGTATTTATTCAATGTAATTGTTTTTTTACCTCTCTTGCATTTCCCCCACTCTTTCTAAGGCATTTTCTCCCCCCAAAGTCATCTAAGTTTTTTCCTTTGTATTTAGGAACTGACTCTATTCTAGAGCTTGCTGGAAGATCAGCCAACAGGGCTACAGAACTCCATGCTCTCCCAACAGTGGGAGCAACATTGTTGAGAAGCAGAACTCTCCTGAAAAAAAAAAAAAAAATCCATTACACTCAAAGTTCTTAGAGGAAGTAGTAGAAATGTAAAAAGAGGTAGTAATTTACAATATTTGCTGAGCATAGAACAGACAGTATACAATTATCTCTAAGCTTCATCATGCCTGTCTTTGGAGAGGAGTGTTAAGTGTTATTTTCTAAATAACACTTTTTCTAAATTGTCTTGAGTTAGGGGCACCAGGGTGTCTCAGCCAGTTAAGTGTCTGCCTTCCGCACAGGTCATGATGCCAGGGTCCTTGGATCTAACTGGTGTGAGGGGTGGGGATGGGAGGCTCCCTGTTCAGCCGGGGAGCCTTCTTCTCCCTCTCCCTCTCCCTCTGCCCCTCCCCTCCACTCATGTTCTCTCTTGCTTGCTCTGCTCTCTCAAATAAATAAAATCTTTAAATAATAAAAAATAAATTATCTTGAGTTAAAACTCTGAATGATTCAAAAAATATTAGACAAATTGTTACTAGAGTAAATATATTTTTAAAAGAATAAGACTTTATTCATTATCCACACTGGTATACTTAGAATCTAACACTAGATCTCTTAAAGTTAGCATCTTTAAATCTCTCTCTCTTCTGCTTCTGTCTTCCCATCACCTTCTCGGATTCTGACCCTTATGCCCTGGGGCTGCCGTCTTCTAAGGACACTTATAACTCCCCTTGCCTACCCTGATAATCAGGATAATCTCCCCATCTTAAGATCCCTGAGGTATTTACATCTGCAGGGTTCCTTTTGCCATGTGAGATAATGTATACACAGGTTTCAGAGATTAGGATGAGGATAACTTTGGGGGAGTCATTATTCTGTCTACCACACATGACAGTTGCTAAGCTTTTGCTCTGTGGTGACAAATCCCATTTTCGATATCTCTAATTAGAGATAATGGGACTCTGCAGACTGTATTTCTGCTTTGGTAGCTGGTTCTCTTTTAGGTTCTGCCAATAGGGGGCATTAAAGGCTACTGGAAGGCAGGGAGAAGAAGGGAATTAATTCTGTTCAGCACTATGGTCTTATTGGCATTGCCCCAGAAATGGTCCTCCCTGGCGACAGCAGATGGTGTAGATCCCAACTTCTCCCCATATGCTCAGAATGGCCACACTTCCAGAATCAGCCTCATTATCCTTGGACCTACGCACACAAGCTGGACAATGGGCCTCTTCAGAAGTTTGAGTCTCCACTCATCAAAGCCCCTGCTCCAAGCATCTGGCTTCTAAAAACCTCAAATTATTTTCTTTCTTTCTCCAACCATAGAGATGACAGCAGTTTTTTGCAATAATTACTGTAGTGTGCGTTTTTAGGTTTTTTGGTTCTCTAGCATCTGTTTAACTGTTTCCTTACGTTAAAATGTCTTAGTTGGGGGTGCCTGGGTGGCTCAGTGGGTTAAAGCCTCTGCCTTCACCTCAGGTCATGAACCCAGAGTCCTGGGATTGAGCCCCGCATCAGGCTCTCCTCGGAGCAGAGAGCCTGCTTCCTCCTCTCTCTCTGCCTGCCTCTCTGCCTACTTGTGATCTCTGTCTGTCAAATAAATAAATAAATAAAATCTTAAAAAAAAAAAAATAAAATGTCTTAGTTGAAGTACCTAGGATACTTTTTTTAAAAAAGATTTTATTTATTTAACAGATAGAGATCACAACTAGGTAGAGAGGCAGGCAGAGAGAGAGAGAGAGAGAGAGAGAGAGAGAGGAGGAAGCAGGCTCCCTGCTGAGCAGAGAGCCGGATGCGGGGTTCTACCCCAGGACCCTGGGATCATGACTTGAGCCGAAGACAGAGGCTTTAACCCACTGAGCCACCCAGGCGCCCCTCTAGGATACTTTTGATTGGTTTTTAAACTCTCCCAACAAATGGGTACAAAACTAAGGAATGATAATAGCCTTAGAAGAAATGGCTAGAAAGAGCTGTGAGGGAAGAAAAATGATCTCAAACCTGTCTGATGCAGTTGTTTTACAAGAAAGGTTATAGTGTAGAAATAAAAGTCTATCTTTCCTAATATCAAAATTTTTTCTTAATGAGAAGGAACAAAAATCCCAAAAACATTTACTTTTTTTTCTTAATAGAAAAATCATTTAGGGACGCCTGGGTGGCTCAGTTGGTTAAGCGGCTGCCTTCGTCGGCTCAGGTCATGATCCCAGCGTCCTGGGATCGAGTCCCACATCGGGCTCCTTGCTCGGCAGGGAGCCTGCTTCTCCCTCTGCCTCTGCCTGCCTCTCTGTCTGCCTGTGCTCGCTCTCTCTCTCTCTCTCTAACAAATAAAAAAAAAATCATTTAGAAGAATACAACACAGGATTATTAGGAAATCTTAGTCCAGTTTAAAGTTAAAACTAGGGGTGCCTGGGTGGCTCAGTGGGTTAAAGCCTCTGCCTTCTGCTCAGGTCATGATCTCAGGGTCCTGGGATCGAGCCCCACATCGGGCTCTCTGCTCAGTAGGGAGCCTCCTTCCTCTTCTCTCTCTCTGCCTGCCTCTCTGCCGACTTGTGATCTCTGTCTGTCAAGTAAATAAATAAAATCTTTAAAAAAAAAAGTTAAAACTATGCAAGAAATGGATTTAATTTGGCCAGATTTAATTCAATACTTATGAATTTTTGTTTGTTTGTTTTGTTTTTTTTAGTAGACTCCATGGCCAGTGTGGAACCCAACACAGGGCTTGAACTCACAACCCTGAGAGCAAGACAAGGACTGAGATCAAGAGTCCTACACTTAACTGACTGAGCCACCCAGGTGCTCCAGTACTTATGTAATTTTTTTTTTAAGATTTTATTTATTTACTTGATAGACAGAGATCACAAGTAGGCAGAGAGGCAGAGAGAGAGGGGGGAGGAAGCAGGCTGTCTGCAGAGCAGAGAGCCCGATGCTGGGCTTGATCCCACGACCCTGGGATCATGACCTGAGCCGAAGGCAGCAGCTTTAACCCACTGAGCCACCCAGGTGCCCCTACTTATGTAATTTTTGTTACCAGTAGTTTAATGGTCTTTTCAGTGAAGATCTTAATAAAATTTCACACACATGTGTATGTGTGCCCGTGCGTGTATGTGTGAAAGAGATTTATGTTTTACAATCTTATAATCTTTAACTAAGCTGCCAAAAGAAAGGATGCATTTGGATTTCTACATGTGTGCTATAGTGCAACTACATTCACGATTTATGACCTCATTACATGTTTGGACATCCTTTGGATTACACTCCTGCCAGAGATAAAAGCGCTCAACATAAAATAATAATGTTTCAATCATGGAAATGTGATCTTAATCATGTTTAAATCTGCTTTTTATACTCTGACATTAATTAGCAATGCAGAACCCCTTCTAAACCTCCACACCCAGTCTTTGAAGAGGTTATTCATCAGATAGGCATGATGTTTGTCTAGGAGTGCACTTCTCTTAATGGACTTAATATCATTATTTCTAAAATGTCCAGATCCTCTTCCCCTCCCCACCTCTCCCAGCTCCTACCCAAGTTCGATGGCCTACATAGATCTTTAAGGTCACTGAGACATTGAGAGGAGGTGATGTGATATAAATCTATCAGAAGTGAAAACAGTCAAGTACTCGTGTATTAAAAAGATGACATGTTGGGGGCCTCGTAGGGAGAAGTTAGGGACATTACCTGAAGGTTACCAGGTATCTGAAGTTGAGAGACATGAACAATGGAGTTTAAAGGGAGAAAATAATTTACAAAAGGAAAAACTGAAGTGGAGTGTGTGTGTGCATGTGTCTAGACTAGAACATGGATAATATTCTTATGTTCCAATCTGAGGCTAGTGCTAGTAGTAAGGAACTCAGGGAATGTAAGGAAGACTCAGGTGTGTAGATTCTTTCCCACTGGTTACAAGTTGCTTCCCTGAGTTACTGCCCATCTTTCTGCAGCACCCTCCTCCTCCAAGCACAGAGCTCAAGGTTATCACAGAGATTTCCCCATATGCCAAGACAGGCTTGTTTACTGAGAACTTAATGAGAACTTAGGATGAGATTAGTTATGTCAGTATCTAATAAGCTGGCCTATCATAGAAATGGCTTAAACAATCTGAATTACTGTGCAAGATTAGAAACTCATAGTGCATACTAGTTAGAAAAGAGAGAAGAGGTTCTATGGGAAAATATTAATTTTGATTTGAAAATATAGATGTAAGGACAAAAGCAGAGAAAAACAAAACCCAGCTATAAATGAATTTAAAGTTTATAAAACCAGATTCATGTTTCAAATCCGTGGGCAAAGGTTTAACTGGAAACGTAAGTGTTATACCCAGACTCTTATGCACCCTCTTCCGTAATATCACAGGATAGTGAGCAGAAGAAAAGCACAATTATTAGGAAAACATACAGTAAGGGGTATTAAAAAAACACAATGGTGGTAGAGAGAAGGTTTGAGGATACTTAGCACATCAGCAAAGGAAACATGCAATATGGCTACTGTGAGCTAAATGGCAAATCAATTTGAGTGGCTTATATATTTAATCATTAGGACCTTTGCATTTCTCTGATGACTCAACTGAAAATTTAAGCCTGGAGAGAGGACCTTGCGCACTAACGGGTTCATGCATCCTCATCCCCATGTAAGGTACTAACAGAATCATATACATGCTGTGTTGTTTATCCTAGTGCCTCCAGTGTGTACTAATTACTCAGGAACGATGTCTAATATTATTAGGTGTACCTTCCTTCTTCCCTGATGTTCAGATAATATATGGTAGAGAGTCTAGATTACTGACTGAAATATGGATGATTATTTTTCTTTTAATTATTATGTCAGATGAAGGTGTGCTTTCTGACACTGTTTAAAAAATATTTTAAATTATTTTTACAGTGCTTTTTTTTATCCTGGCATATGTCCCTGGGGAATTACACAAAATTTACCACTTGGGTCTATATATCTATATATCTATATATCATTTCTTCTGTTGAAATGATATATACTGTCAAAATATCTAAATGAAACAAGAAAAAAAATTCAAGCTTTCTGGATATAGGCAAAACATCTGAATAATTGAATGAATCACCCCATTTTCATCTGGGTCTTTTGTTAGAGGGTAGCTTTAGGCATAACTACACAATAGAAGGTGAAATGAAGAGGAGCAAGCTAATTACTGTTAAATAAACAAGAGTGTAGATGTGCCAAACTTGGTATCATGATCCAAATTAATCAGCAAAATTTTCTACAGTAATTGTATTAACTGAATAATTTTCCAATTTCGGTTTTTCTTTTTGTTGTAAAGAATGGTCAAGTAAGTTCATATACTTACCATATTCTGTTCCACCCTTGACCATGCTTTATATCCAGCTTTTGTTTTTGTTCCTCTTCTTGGCTTCTTCTACTTTGGTTCCAGGATGCCTTCTGCTTTCCTTCTCTTCTGCCCATTGCTTGCAGTATTAACTATACAGGTGGTCTGTAGTTCAATCTAAAAAGGTTAATACTGATCAGTGACAGAGACTCAAAATTATCCTTTGTTAGTCTGAAACCGTTAAGTCATATTACTAATTAGCTGACCTGCCAATATTTGCTTCACATGAAATCCATTCACATAATTTCTAAATTTTTAATATATATTTTAATTGTTCCTATAACTATTAAGTTCAACTAATGCCCTACCATCAAAGTACATCATTAAATACATTGCATGTAGAAATGGGCTTACTTCACATAGCCATATTATTGTTTCCAACAGCTATTTTGTATAGTTTATTTTAATTTTTAATGAGATGAAGGCCTCCCAATCCCCTTTAAAGGTATGGTAATGAACCAAAGTCAGTTCAAACCCATTCTTTCCGAATGTTGGATTTTCCAAATCCTGTGTCTTTTCAGTATAAGCCAGGAGTCACATCTCAGCTTTTTCAGTGCTTGTGAAAGAAAATAATAGTGGCATAAATAATCATAATAGATGTATTCTTTTTCAATCTCACTAATCAAAGTTAATAATGTGGTATAATGAGTAATATCTTTGTGGAAAATTATACCAACAATTGTCACGTATGGAAAATTCAAGTTTTATAATTACACAAAGTATATGATAATGCTGTTATAATTTTCTTACTATAAATTATTTTAAATAGAAAATAATTTCCCTGTTATTAGCCAGAGCATACTGGGACATTTTTCTGTTGCTTCTCCGCCTGCAGGTGGCCACATTACTCAACCGTAACTTTCAGTATTGCCTTTTTGAATTTCCGTGCAAAATCCAGATTAGTCTTGCAACTCCTTGGGTTGGCAAATCAGCATGATTCACTTTGAGAAATGTGCCACTTTGCAGTGCCCTGACCACATGCGTTTTCTGCCAATTTTATTAAAATATAGAGGTTGCATGCCTACCAATTTTTCTGTTTCTGGAAGGTAGCTCCATAACTGCCTTATCCCACAGTGATGTGGGAAAGGGGCGGGAGGTCTCCTCTTGGATTATGTTTTCTCATCTCTTCTCTTCCAGGTGCTTTACAAATTAGAATCTCTCAGCCAGGGAAGTAAGCATCTAGGCATTTGCAATCTCCTTTTGGACCTTATTGTCAGTTGCTATGTGATTTATTATGGATGGGGCATTCATCTCTTCGGGATCCACAGCCGTCTTTGGTGGCCAGGAAAGCTGCTCTTTAGCTACCTTGTATTAATGATAGTTTGTTCTTATTAGATGTAGTATAAATTTCAAAACCATCATCATTTTCTGCAGTGTGTATAAAGGCAAGTTTGCTATTACAGAAACTTTGACTCCTAATATAGTCATTCAGCACTTGGTACAAATATTTAGGTCACTATTCGATAGAATGCATTCCTACATCATAGAAATGTGATTTCTCTATTACTGTGAAAAGGTCTTTCTATGTATCTTGAGAGACATCTGCAAATGTGTTCTTACTATGTTTGTCAAATGCTATTTTTAAGCTATATGTAGTAATTAAGTAAAATTATATTATTACCTATATGAGAAAGTATAAAAATATTATATCTGATATACATGTGATACATAACAAAACAACGTAGCTGTCATGTGGATGACTTGATGTGTAGTGAACAAGCTGAAGCCTAAACCTTAGGTCTTTTTTTTTAGTAGAAACTCCACACCGCAAACATAAATAATCCAATGTAAAAGTGAGCAGAAGACACAAATAGACATTTCCCCACAGAAGACATACAGATGGCCAACAGACCTGTGGAAAGATGCCCGACATCACTCATCACCAGGGAAATGCACATCGCCAACTACAATGAGATATGACCTCACACCAATCAGAAAATGCAAGAAACAACAGGTATTGGGTAGGCTGCAGAGAACGGGAACCCTCTTACATTGTTGGTGGGAAAGCAAACTGGTACAGCTACTCTGGGAAACAGTATGGAGGTGCCTCAAAAACTTAAAAAAAAAAAAGGCTGCCCTACAGCCCAGCAATTGTACTACTAGTCATTTACACAAAAAACATGAAAATACTAATTCAAAGGGATACATGTATCCTGATGTTTATAGCATCATTGTCTATAATAGCTAAATTATGGAAACAACCCAAGAAGATGTACAGTGGAATATTACTCAACAAAAAAAAAATGAAATCTTGCCATTTGCAACAATGTGGATGGAGCTAGAGTGTATTATGTTAGTCAAAATAAGTCAATCAGAGAAGGACAAATACTATATGACTTCACTCATATGTGGAATTTAAGAAACAAAACAAAAGATCACAGGGAAGAAAAGAGAGAAGCAAACCAAGAAATGGACTCTAAACTGTAAAGAACAAACTGATGGTTACCAGAGAGGAGGTGGGTGGGCAATGGACTCAACAGGTGATGGGGATTAAGGAGTGCACTTGCTGTGCTGAGCACCAGGTGTTGTATGGACGTGTTGAATTGCTACATTGTACACCTGAAATTAATACTATACTGTATGTTAACTAACTGGAATTTAAATAAAAACTTCAAAAAGAGAAATGTATGAGTTTTCTTTTGCTTTTAAGAAAAACCAGACTTATAAAAACACAAAAAATAATAAAAAAAATACACCAACGTCAACCATTTTAAAAAGAAAGTTTTTTAAAAAAATATTTTATTTATTTATTTGACAGAGATCACAAGTAGGCAGAGAGGCAGGCAGAGAGAGAGGAGGAAGCAGGCTCCCCTGCTGAGCAGAGAGCCTGATGCAGGGCTCGATCCCAGGACCCTGGGGCCATGACCTGAGCCGAAGGCAGAGGCTTTAACCCACTGAGCCACCCAGGCACCCCCAAAAGAAAGGCTTTAGATTATAAAGAATAAATGCAGTGATTATGAAACACAGGTATTCAGGGAAATTATATTTTTAATGGCATATGCCTATAGTAATTTTATAACCAGAGCATGTGATTACTTTGAATTTATGTAAAGTTTTAATTTCACATTTTACATTTTTCCTATGGGCTGTATTTAGGGAAATACGACATCCCAAAGTTGTATATATATTATATGTATTTCTCTACATGCAACTTGAGTTAAACAAGAGGATTTAGAGCAACACAATTATATTCTATAAGTTAATGACAAATGCAGTCAGAAAAACTCTGTTCATGCAATCACTGGTGATTTAAAAAATATGAATTGACTGAATTAAATAATCAACTTAATATATCATGAAATTTTTTATGGTAACATGGCATCAATCAGAAGCTAGTTGTGGCTTAAACCACACACACACACACACACACACACACACACACACACACACGTTTGGTGCTTACCACCAGAACAGTATAGTGACAGGTTTATGACAGCTGGCCATGATAAACACATGCCCAGGGCAAATTACAAATTCGTTTGTGTTCAGGACTAGAATTGTGTACACCACTCTGAGTGTCTGTAGTTTATGGCTTAGATTAAAGATCCGCCAAGTTTATACATTTACTAAGGCAAATGCAGGATCTGGGCATTTTATTACATCTTTACTTATTTTTATGTTTTTGAAAATATAAATAATTCACATAAACTTTTTTAATGGGATGAAGAAAAACATTAAATGCCTTCTGCTTTGCTTTCCTCCATCCTACCCTCGCCTTTATAATCTCTGACAAGAGTGGTATGGCCCAAAACTACAATATTAATTTTAATAAGTCAAGGCACTATAAATGATGTGGAATTCATCTTTCCAAATAAAGGGGATGTGACAACATTTCTCTTTTAAAAAATTTTAATTCAGGGGCACCTGGGTGGCTCGTGGGTTAAGCCTCTGGCTTTGGCTCAGGTCATGATCTCAGGGTCCTGGGATCGAGCTGCATCGGGCTCTCTGCTCAGCAGGGAGCCTGCTTCCCCCCCCACCCCTCTGCCTACTTCTCTGCCTACTTGTGATCTCTCTCGCTGTCAAATAAATAAATAAAATCTTAAAAAAATGTTAATTCAATTAGCAACATAAATTACATCATTAGTTTCAGATGTAGAGTTCAGTTATTCATCAGGTGCATATGACACCCAGTGCTCATTACATCACTTAACATCTCTTGAATGCATAGCTACACTCGAGCCGTTAAGCTTAAGCATGAAAAAGAGGAGCTTCAATCTTTAAATCGTTTGTTATATAATGAAAGCAAAAGGAAAAAAAAAAGTCATGTAGGGACTAAGAGTTGCATAAAGTTGTAAAGAAAGGTTTAGTACTGAATGAAGACGATTGTCCAGTCATTAGAGTAAACCTTTATTAGGAGAAGTTTTACCCTTAAATGGTGCTACAATGGTAATTGGAAAAAATGTATAAGCACAAATAGTCATTGTCTCTAATTCCTCTTTGTTTCCCAGTGTTGTGCATTGCTCAGAGCTCCCTGTACCCCCAGATTTCTGACACCCTCCTTTCCAGCTGTTCTGCAGTTGTGGGACTCGGGCTGGACCGAGAGCTCATTGTCTGACTTTTCTTCTTAAAATCCTTCTCTCAGGTGTTGTGTCCCACGACATTACCCGTGCTTGTCAGGCAGCCCTAGATCTACAGGATTGACTTTGGGGGTTGCAAATTGAATGAGTTACCCTGCAGTGATGATTATCTTTGCTTATGTGTACCATAGGAAATATTTGAAGATGGCAAGAAGCTACAAAAGTTCTCATGAGCATACTTGTGCAAGAACCCTCATGAACTTGCACATGCAGATATATAATTTGCTTTATTGCATCAAGCTGTTTGTGCCTTAAAGTACAAATGAAAATTTTATTGATGGGGAGTACATATCTAAGTTGCCAGTAACGTTTATTGTTGGCAAAGATCTACTAGACTAGGACTCTTAGACTTCTAGATAAATTAGAATGGGCCATGTCCTACTTAGAAGTGAGAAAGAGAAAAGTAGTTCCTGACATCTGGCTGTTGTTCTCCAGGTACTATCAGCTTGGCCTTGGTGTTCCCCTGTGGAATATAAACACATTTATGGAACATCAATATTAGACAAGGCCGCTCTGTGACTTTGATGAATAACAAAAGGAACATGATTCCTCTGTAATCATGTCTGAAAATAGACAAAATGTTGGTATTGTCCATGTCACAGAAATGATCCAATATCTTGCACTTTTTTTTGCTGTGTAATTTTTTTATTGTGTATATTAGTCACTATACAGTACATCATTAGGTTTTGATGTAGTGTTCCAGGATTCATTGTTTGAGTATAACACCCAGTGCTCCATGCAATCCATGCCTTCCTTAATACCCAATACCAGCCTTACCCATCCCCCACCCCCTCCTTTCTAAAACCCTCAGTTTGTTTCCCGGAGTCCATAGTCTCTCATCCATAGTCTCTCATGGTTCCTCTCCCTCTTTGATTTTTTTCCTCCTTCATTTTTACCCTTCTCCTAATGTCCTCCATGCTATTCTTTATGTTTCACAGATAAGTGAAACCATATGATAATTAACCTTCTCTGATTTATTTCACTTAGCATAATCTCCTCCAGTCCCACCCATGTTGATGCAAAAGTTGGGTATTCATCCTTTGTGAAGGTTAAGTAATATTCCACTGTGTATATGGAC
>RCUC01049345.1:0-16406 GCA_003697995.1 Taxidea taxus jeffersonii | reverse complement strand
GGCTCAGGTAGCAAAACAGATGGAGCTTATAAACATAATGCAGGGTAACAATATATTAAAAACAACAACAACACAGTATTTGATATGTGACCCAATAGCTTTCATGTAAGTTCAGAACGCATGAACACAAAAAAATAATATACCTTTTCAAAAGTGCATATGAATGAAAAGACGTTAGAATAGTTGCTTAGGCTGGAAAAGGGGAATCCAAATGGGTAGCGGTGATAAAATGGAATGAGTAAGTTATTGCACATCAATCAATAATTGAATGAATGGAGGGGATTTTACTGGGCAAATCATGATAAAGTGGCACGGAGTCACCTTCTATATTTGACCAGAAAAAATAGGAATAAGAAATTTGAATGGAAAACAGGGGATTTGAGTGACCTCTATCTCCTAAATTCAGGCTGTGTGGTTTGAGGTATGGGTGACAAATGAGGGGGGAGTGTTTGCAATGCTTCAACTTTTAAATCATAATTTTGAAATATGATCCAAATATATTATATCCTCAAATATATGATATCCTTAACTATGAGGTCGTATTTTAGCAAAAACAATAATCTCCTCATATCCATATCAATTCGATCTGCAGAGGCAAAGAAATGAAAAGCAAGACCTTGATTAAACACTTGTAGTGAAATTAACTGCTGATCGAATTTTCGTTCCTCAGATAGATTTGTCTTTTGAATGCTTACCTTTTATGACACTAATTGCTGTAGGAGACTACAGAATTTTTTCCCAGTGCAGAAATCAATAAGAAATCACCTTAACCTTAGATATTTCTTCAGAAGTTTGACTGATTTGTTGTATTTCATTTTTATACAAATTCCTTTTCTACACAGATTTGTACTGTGGAATATATCACTTTCTTTTTTAAAAAGATTTTATTTATTTGAGAGAGAGAGAACAAGCAGAGGGAGAGACAGAGAGATGGGGGAAGCAGGCTTCCCGCTGAGCAAGGAGCCTGATGTGGGGCTCCATCCCAGGATCCTGGGACTATGACCTGAGTCGGAGTCAGACGCTTAACTGACTGAGCCACCGAGGCACCCCACTCATCATTTTCAATAACAGAAAAATCATGAAAAGTCTGTTCTTGAAGAAGACTGATCCTATCTGGTTTACTTTTTTTATTTCTTGAAGCAACTACCTAGTGGCTTCCATATTGTAACAGCTCAAGCAGTATATGTTGAGTTAAATTGAATGGGGTTTAGTCATGATAAATAATTTGTTTCAGATAAGCCTTCTTAGAACACACTGCTTTTTTTTTTTTTCAGAAAAAAAAATGTTTCACTTAAAATATTCGTGTCTCAAACTAGTCATATTTTGAATATTTTGAGGTATTTATTTTTCACTAGTGTTTAATGCAATTTTTTCATTCTAGTTATTTTCAGTTACTCTCATGGAAGATGTATTATGATAGGGGCTCACCAAAACGAAAAGGAATGACATCTCTTAAGGACAGAGGACAGTCGTGTCCATTAAATGAGAGAGATCGGTTTTACAAGGAAAGATCACTTTATCCTTTAAACATGATTATTGTTATTACTGAGATTTAGGCCTTAGACCATAAGGAAACACATTTGTCCATGAGTTTTCAAACCTCTGTAGCTCTATTTTCTTTTACAAGTATCTTGGCAGAACCCTCTGGGAGCAAAACATCTAAAAGTATAGATTCTATGAGAATGACAAATTCTCACAGTTACATAAATAAAGTCTAACAAGATAATCAGCAAGAAGAAAAAAATAAATCCTTTTCTGCCAAGCTACAGTTCAGGATCTATCCTTAACAAGTTCACCGTAATCTTTCACTGTGATAAAAGAGGGAGATGTTTAAACAAATCTAGTAATGAAACAATTGTTTGTAAATGAAGTATAAAAAATGTATAAAATATTAGGCAAATGTTGAAAAGTATACCAAATAGGCACTGCCTGGTCATGCAATGAGACAGTCTTCTGTCTCTGTCTGTCTGTCTCTCTCTAACATTTACAGAGTGATTTCTTTGTCTGTTAGGTTTTATGCATGAATTTTGGGACGACACAAACATTTGGTCTATGGTAAATGGTGTGGTGAGAAAAGACCAAAATTGTCCCCTTAGATGAGCCTTAGATTACCGTGTGTAGTTCCCATCTCTGAGAGCTTGGGAGACAGCTCCTAGGGGTCCTTGTGGATAATAGCAGGGAAGAAACCTTGAGGACGGCCCAATGGTGCACAAGTACATGAGAATCAAAAGGCCGTCCAACTTCTCCCTTATATAGTAAGGTGACCTCCTCTACCCACTCACCAGCACAGAAGGACTGGAGGAACTCTGGTCTCGAATGGAAAACACTAACCCAAAGGCTGGCAGATAGTAGGTCTTCAATAATAAATGTCTGTTCTCTTTCCCTTGAAAGAAAAGATCTTACAAGTAAGACATCCTTGCAACCAATTTCTCAAATCCCTTTCATTAGCATCCTCTGGATACAGGGCTCACATCACCTTCAAAAGGAATCTTTCCTACAGAGTCTGTAATTAGGATACCAGGGAGAGCAGAGCACCTGAAAAGCACAACGGTGCCTACTTATTGTCTTGGGTGCTTCTCATCTCTCTGGACCTGTGATACCAGAAACCCCCAGTACAAATTATAGATGAGAACACCTGACCAATCTCAAAGTTAGCTAATCTCCCATTAGAAATACTGGCTCTGCATGTTTCTTGAAACTGGAATGTAAGAACAGCACATCCGATAATTAGTGCCTGATTTTCTTTTCACTCGCGCGTTCTCTCTCCCTCCGTCTCTCTCTCTCTCTCTCCCTCTCTCTCTTATATTTCAGCAACTGAGTGTTGAAAGTAATAATGTCTCAAAGTGTGATTCATTTTTCAAAGCAGAGGGCAGAGTCCTTTCTTGATGTGAGCTTCAACCTTTTAATTCAGATGAAGTGAAGCTAAATTTATTTTGTTGGAGAATTTGAACTAGTCTATGAGGCACATGGTTCAACATTCAGGCTTCCTGTAATTAACTGTCAAGAATCCAAGACAAAGCAGTGAAATGCATGTGGGTCAACCTCAGAAGGGTTTAAATTCTGATGAAATTTTGTAAAAATGGCCTTTCATGGAAAGATTCAGCCCAGTCAAGAGTTCACTGGATAAGCAACAGCAGGTGTGGGCAGTTATTAGACAGGCATCTTGAACTCCCATTAAGTTCCAACTGCCCTTTCTGGTTATCACTGATGCTCCTTTACTAGAAACATCTTCCCACCAGAGTGTTTATGCACCAAGAGAGTAGGGCTTTGGGGACGTGAAGGTTGAGGGAGCTTACAAAGAACTCTTCAATTGCTATTGTGCATTGAGTAACAGAACCTCCCGACCCACTACCTGAGCTGCAAAATGTCCTTTTTCTCACACATACACAGATGAGTTACTGAACTGCATCCCAAACTATGAAACTCACAAGTGTTCACAGACTCACACTCACAGTGGGATACAGGCTGGGTGAACAGAGCGATCAATTTCTTGTAGATTACTGTCATAATCTGAGCAAAACAGAAGCCCTTGTCCTTTGACTCAAAAATCAAAATGTTTCCATAACAACAGAACGCTTTCCAGCTCTGCAATGACCAGGAGCAAAATCTCTGATCTCTTGACATTTATAATCACAGAGCATAGTGCTGTAGGCAGGCAACTTGGATCCCTGGAAACTGAATATCATGAAATTTACCAAATTGTGCAAAAAGGACAAGGAAAGTTTGAATTTTTTCACACTTCCTTTTTGCAGTAATAAATAGAGTCAGAAATAAGTATGATTTATTGACATGAACAAGAGAGTGAGTTGGTGAAAAATAAATTTTAAAGGCTTAGAGAAAAAAGTATTCACCTCCAACAGTATTAGCTAAGGCAAATTTTTGCTCTTTGGTGGCTCCCATAAATGCTTCATTCCATTGGTTAATGATCAAATTTTACTCTTTCATTACTCCCATTTAGTATATGCCAGCTTTTCTCCCTCACCAGAAGATTTTTAAGTCCCTCCTATGTAGTAGGAATAAAACACAAATAAGTGCTCTGTATTAAACAAGGGAATTATGCCTTAGTCCAATAAATTGCTTTCTTTAAAAAAGTTAATTTTCAGAAACTATAGTGGTCAGTGGTCACCTCGGGTCACTGAAAGATACAAAAATGAAACCAGCTCCTGTGGAAGAGGAAGTTCAGTTAAAGTGTGCAGAAGTTGAAGTATATTAACATAATGTTAAAGAAAATCTTCAAATAACACATATGTACTCACTACATCTAGTATAAGTGTGTATTTAAAAAAATAAGAAAGGCAACGAACCCCTCCACCTTAAGTCCTAGCCTATAGTTAAACTGCAGAAGGTGCATTTAATGTGGGATTTATCAATTCGATACAGATTTATGATGACTTTCTTCTCTTAAAAATCTTACCTGCTTTATTGGAGAATAATTGAGAGTACATTGCACACATGCAGACTATTTAACTTGACACATTTGGACTTAGGTATATACCATGAAAAGATCATTACCTCAAAATAATGAACATATAATAGTAACCCTCTAAAATAAGCCCTATCCCTTTGTAAGCCTCCCACTTGCACTTCCTTCCCTTCTCAGGGAACTACTGATCTGCTATCAATACAGATCAGCTTGTATTTTCTAGAATCTTGTGTAAATAAATCTTTTTTTTTTTTTGAAGGGGCTCTAGCTTTTTTTACTAAGGAAAATTATTTTGAGACTCATACACATTGTGGCATATATCAATAATTCATTCCTTTTACTTTTGGGAAGTATTTCATCACACAAATGCATCACAATTATTTGTCCATTCCCTGGTTGGAGGACATCTGAATTGTGCCCGACGTGGGCTATTACAAATAAAGAGCATATGAACCATCGTCAAGGTTTTTATATGGGCATGTGCTTTCATTAATCTAGGTAAATTTGAAGAGTAGAGTAGAAGAGATAGATCGTATATTCCACATATGTTTAACTTTTTAAGAAACTGCCAAATTGTTTTTCAAAAGTATGCATATCATTTTACATTCCAACCATCCCTGAATGAGAGGACCAGTTTTCCTATGCCCTCGCTAAGATCCTGGTATGGGCAGACTTTTTAACTTAATGTGTGTGTGTATATATATATACACACATTTATGTATATATATTTACATATATATACAGATATATATATGGCAAAGGAAAAAGGGCTGTGTTTATCAAGAGAAACAGAGAATAAACATTCCAGGTTTCTTTATAAATTAAAAATGCTAATTTTTAATGAAGAAATAAAAACTAAGACCCTTCTCTCCAATAACTGCTTTACAGTCAGTAGAGAAACTGGGGATGTTTGACCCTCAGACAAGAAACATGTTGTGATACCACTAAGATTTAACAAGAGAGGGAGTCGTAGACCCTGAGGCCATAGATTAGCAAACATTAAAAAGATTTTTAAAGCATGGGATGCCCGGGTGCCTCAGTGGGTTAAGCCTCCACCTTCAGCTCAGGTCATGGTCTCAGGGTCCTGGGATCGAGCCCTGCATCAGGCCCTCTGCTCAGCAGGGAGCCTGCTTCCCCCTCTGTCTCTGCCTGCCTCTCTCCCTACTTGTGACCTTTCTCTCTGTCAAATAAATAAATAAAATCTTTAAAAAAAAAAATTTTAAACAGATCATGGTAACATGTGTTTTAAAGTGGTTATATTTATCCAGTAATTAGTTTAGGAGACATATGTGTGTGTGTGTGTGTGTGTGCAAATATACACATGTATAATATGTTTAATTTTTAAAATTAAAAATTTTATTCATAAAACATAAAATTTAAGATATAGACTAGGGTTCACTTTTGTGGCACAATGTATTTTCCAAATGTGGCAGCATCTGTATATTTACCCCATTCCAGCTGTTCTTCTTACCTCCCCTCCAGTGATAGTTCGAGACTATGTTCCTCCCTTTAAACCTGCACTCCTGGAGTATAACCTGAGTGATGCTTTAGGACTTCTGAAGCTAGATGGTAAGAGTGGCATGTTCCCTCCCTCTCTTTAGGTTGCTTACCCTGGGGTAATATCACTCACATGCAAAGAAAAGGCCCATAGTAAACCATGAGGAGAAACCAGGTTGGAAAGCCAAGAGGAGAGGAAATGAAGTCTCTTGGTCAAGATGTATATCTGTTCTCTTCGCCCTCAAATTATTTCTACAAATAAATTTGCAGATAAAATGTGTAGTTCATAACCAAACACAAGCAGGCTAATCAGGAGACTCAGTGATATTGAAGGGAAACCAGAAAGTACCAAACACACTAGGCTCCCAGATAATAATTAAGCACTAGCTTTATATAAGTACGCTTACTCACTTCAAGGAGATAAACAGCAATTAAATATTTTGGCACAGACCCGAAGCATAGCTTCTAAAAAGACAAAGCTGATTTGGAAAAGAACAAAATAGAAATTCCAAAAAGGAAAAATAAATGATACCAAGAACTCAGTGGGTATGTTTGAAAGTGTACATCTTGGAAACAAAGAAAAGGAAGTTGGCAAATGGGATAAATATTAAAAAAAAAAATCTAGAATAAAGCCCAAAGAAACAAAATTTTGAAAGGAAAAAAAAGAGCATTAATTTAAGAGACCATGACAATAAAACAAAGAGTAATGTACTAAGATGAATGTAATGAGAATGACAAAAAGACAAGAATTTCAGAAAGAATATTTGAAAAAAAAAATGGACAACATTTTTCAAACCGGATGGATGACCCCTGTGTAGACTCAACTAAGCTCAGTGAATCACAACAACAAAGAAAGAACTGCATACACTACAATTATAAATGACCATAAAACAATTTTAAAGAAGAGAAGGAAGAAGAAAGGGAAGAGGGAAGGAAAAAGAGAGGAAGGCAGGAAGGCAGAAAGGAAGGGGAAGAGAATATTTACACATTTCTTTTGTATCAAAGATAACCAAACCTTGTGATCCTCCAGTTTAACTCCTAGATAGGTACCATAAAGAAATGATTACACACATGATACCGGATTAATATATAAGACTGTCCATAGCAAAAATATTTGTAAGAGCCATAAGAAAAAACAGCCAGTTATCTACCAGTAGACTATAAATAGATGGTGGCATATTTGTTCAATGGAATACTTCACAGTAATAAAAATTAACACATCACAACTATAGGCAATAGTGTGGATTGATCTCAAACACAGTTGTGGGCAAGAACAGACAGCCTAAAATAATATTTGCTTTCTGTTTCCATTTAAATGCAACTCAAAGCTAGATCAAATTGAAAAAAGGCTTAGGAGTGCCCACTTTGATGGTAAAGGTATAAAGAAAAGGTTTCAAGAGAAACAAGGACTTGATTAGCAGGAGAGTCTAGATAGTGGTTACCTCTGATGAAAACAGGGGCAGAGATTTGTATAAGAAAGGGCATGCAAGGGCTCAAGAAAGTGTTATATAATCATCATGTGAATGGTCCGTGCAAGGGTATGTCAAAGGAAAATTGCACTGGATAGAGTTAAACGGGCAAAGAAGAATTTATTTAAGACTACTGCAATATGGGAGAGAGATTGACTTCAACTCCACTGAAACAAAAGGCAAGAGGATTTTTAAACACTGCAATGAATTTCTGAGAAAGTACTGAATTACATTAGTGGGGAGGCTGGTTGATGTATCAGGCCATCTGTGTTTGCTAATTGACACAACAATTAGGCTCCTGCCTCCCACCTGTCTTTCTTGATGATTTCATTTCAGAGGGTGGTTCTTGGGTCCTTCCTGAACTGACATTCTTGGGTGGTAGAAGATTTCCATCTCAAAGGAGCAAGAAAGCATTTACAACTACAAGTGTTCTAAAGTAAATGAGCTCTAACAAAAGGGAGGTCAGGGTCCTACAGTCTGGAAGAAATTTGCCTTAAGGTTAGTCCAGCTGTTGGGAATGTTAAGGCCACCTTGGTCAAATGTTACCCATATAATTGTTCATTTAGCTCTCCATTTACGTTTTATGCAATTTCCTATACACCTTGAAGAGTGGTTTAGAACAAAGTCCATATGATTTAATATCAGATTTGTTTTAAAAGAGATAAATATATCAACAGTTATGAAGCATAAAAATTCTGTTAAAAACAGGTACAAAATATAAATAGTGATTTTTTCATGAATGATAAAATATCAAGTGATTTAAATTAATTTTTATTTTTGCTTATTTTTTTATTTTTCCTATTCTAGCCTCACAAGGTTCAGATAATCTAAAATGATAATAGAGAAAATAATATTTCCTCAAATGAAATGCACCTGCCTCCATTCTGCTCAAATAAAAGCAAGACGGTTTCATAATTAACACGGTTGAAATATAATTCACCCCAAGGAATCAGGTTCTCCTTTGTTCAGAAACCAAAACAAGAAATATGGTTAACTATACCTACCCTTCCTCTCTCTTCCTTCTTTCTCTTCCTTTTCCACAAGTATGAAGACACAATGTGGGATTAAGCAAAATCAAATGGATTCTGCCAGAAAGTGGTCTATTCTCTGCAGACATTTTTTACCCTAGTGGGAGAAAAATGCATTAACTCACCAAAAGACCATCCTGTTTTTTAAAGTGGAAATTTTCAGACCATATGTGACTTGAGGAGCATCCTATGGACCTAAGATCCTCCTGGGGAGTGATTTAAACAGAGGGAAAACCAGAGTTTCTATGCATTAATTTGACTTGAATTCCGATGAATTCAGAATATGCTGAGGTTGTAGTTGACTGTGAAAAGTACCTGAGCCGATTCTTGTTGCCTGTGAGAAAATTCAATCTAATAACGCATGTGGAATATTTACATCTTTATACAGTTTATAATATCTTTGTTTTCCCCAGCCTTTATTATTACTTATGTATGCTTCTCTATTCAATACTTACCAAACCCTGAGGCTACCCAATAACAGTGTAATGTTCTTCACTTCAGTCAATGAACTTTAACAGAAACCAATGCATTTTAACTGAATTTTTGTTTATCTCAAGGAGCACATTTTAATGAAATCAATACATTCTTGCTGAAAGCCACATGAATCCATTGGAAAGAATACATTGTTACCGAAACCAATATACAGTTTTATAATGTCTGTATGTTTTAGCGAAGCATAACCATACATTTTAGCTGCAACCAATATATTTCTGTAGGGCTGATACTGAGAAAGCCTTATTTCATAGTGAAGTCAATTCATTCTTACAGAAAGCAATACTGTATTCCATATTCCTGAACCAGCAGCGTCAGGCTAAATGGAGACTATGATTTATATTGCTGAGAAATATAAATACTCCCAGAAATGACATTTTTTTTAAAAAAGTAGTTTTGAAAGTGTACAAAGTACTTTAATATCTTTGTTAAAGTTACAAAAGCAGCTGGAGAAAGTTTTCGACTCGAAAAGTTAAGAGTCTTATTGATAATTTACATTTAGATTAAATACACAAATATATTTATCATTATATTTCTATACTAGCCACTGAGTTTTTAGAATTTGTGTTTACTTCATTAGATAGCCACCAAAAGTGTGTATCCTTTGGGAGCAATCAGAGTTTAAAATAGTTAGAAATTTCCAGTCCTAGATCTTTTCATTTAAACTAAGAATGACAAAACTCCTATCCTGGTCCCTTCAAATCCCTTCCTTCCCTCAAAAATATTAATATTAATGGAACCATTGTAGTCAAAAAGCAATAGGAGAACACCGAAGGAAATAAATTCAAACAATAACTCAACAATGAAACAACCAAAAATATTTTCAAAGGGTTATGCAAATTTTTACATATGTACATGTGCACGCATATGTTTGTAGAGAAGTGTACAAAAGCCTCTTGACTTGTATTTCCCACACCCACATCGTCCTACTACACTATATACATAGCCCAGAGATTGAAAATGTATCACCTTTTACAAACCTTTCATTTTAAAATTCAAATGTGCTTGTTTTTAGAAAGTGACTGGTTATCTCCCAAGACATTATCTAATTGGGAGAGTAACCTTGTTGTATAATTTATCCAGAGCAAAAGCAAGGGCAGCTTGCTTCCCCAGATATCTTCATTTGCCTTTTTAGTTTTTACCACTAATGACATTTCCAGAAGATGAATAAAATGAAGGGAAGAATTATACCACAGTAAATGTAACAAACCCAAAGTCAGTTCTTTTAAAAAGCACCTTTCAGGAAAACATGTATCCTAGTGAAAATTAAAACGTCTTGTTTAACATTGATATAAGCAATAAGAAATCTATAGGCAGTAAGAATTCTCAAACCACCTAGTTGACTTCTCTAATTAGAAAAGTAGACAAAACAAGATTTTAAAGGAAGGACAATGTTCGCATCAGATAAGTAAGTAACAAACCAGCAAACAAATAAAAAGAAAAAAATTCTATGGAGTACATGCTCGCCCAGAAAATAGCAGTGAAAACTTTTTCTCTTATTAAAGCAACCCTTGAAATCATTCTGAATTCTTTGGCTTCAAGGCTGCTTTGTAAACTTGTTCCCCTAGGGCTATGTCCCTGTCCCTATAAGGATCCCAACTCCTAAACAGCTCTTTCACTCACGGTTTATTTTTAATGAGGTCCAACTCGGATGCAGTGTTCTACCTCACACATCACTCTTTACAGTAAGTCCCAGTAACGTCCTCGAGAGTTAGGATGCCAGAAACTGAAGTCGTTAGTGGATCTCAAAAAGCACATTTCATACAACCTGGAACTTCACACAAAAATAAGAGCCATGTGCAGAGAAACCTGGAGAAACCGAGGAGCCTCCGCGGTTACAGCAGATGGTGCTTATGGTTCCAGAGGGTGAAGCCGAGCCCAGCTGGCCGCACACCGAGCTGAACAGCGAAGCCCAGACGTCGTCTCTCCTGGTTTTGTCGCGCGTGGCCGGGCTCCGGACGTCCGGCGAGTGACACGAGTGACCGCGCAGGTGCACGGGGTGAAGGAGGAGTCCAAGTGGGCAGATGCAACGTCCCCGCAGACCACGAGCCGTCCGGGCCCCGGAGGAGATGCCGAAACAAGGCTGCCTCCCCGCGCTCCGCCGGTCTCCGCCGAGAAGACCCGGGTATGGGTGAGCAGTCAGTGATGCTCTTTCTTCTTCCAAGTCAGTAACCCCCGCAGCTTCATGTCACCCACGACGCACTCCCTTCTGCACGGGGCCTGGGCTGTTGCTCCGCACCTTGTCCCACTTGGGCTCTTGGCTCCCCACCCCATCAGCGCCCATCGTTTTCATCATTACCCATCTAGGAATCATCGCGATTATTCAAGACAGGGTCTAGCTAATCACCTGCTCTACAGATCCTTCATATACCATACCACTTTCTTCTTTTGTAATAACTTCCAGGCACTTAATGGCTCCCTCCTTGCACTTGCACACGCACCTCGCACTCTTCAAGGTCCCCTTTCCTTTGCAAACTTACTCCCTACATGGCCTCTCTACTCCGGGCTTCACTTCAAATCCTCAGGCAATCCTTGGGCCGCAACACCTGCTGCTGCGGGCAGGGCCGCCCGGCAGCCCGCCGTGGTGGAGGCGGGAACCGCACGCTGAGTCCAGATGCAGGAGACAGTTTGCTCTTCGGAGAAAGGAAGAAGACCTGGGCTTCAAGTTGGGATTGGTTGGTGCCCCCGGTTCTCCGTGTCCCGTGGGGGCAAGGCAGAGGAGCCTGCACACGTAATGGATTGGGGTCACAATTGAGGAACGCCCGACAAGGAGATGTGGATCTTCTGTCGGACCCACTGACAACCCTGCGGCTCTTCCCCTGCATGGAGAGACCTTAGCTCCATTCCTTGTAACAGCCCTTGCCAAGGGAAGAACTCAGTGCCTCTGTGTAGGGAGTCACTGTCTGTATTTTCCCCAAAGCAATCTTTTTTTTAAGACTTTATTTATTTATTTATTGGGGGGGGGTAGAGGCATTGGGCAGAGGGAGAGAGAGAAGCCCCCCCATGGCTTGCAGAAGAAAACACAAACTCCTTAGCATGAGTATGTGAACCCCTCAGGCTCTTGGCCGCCTTCTTCTGCCATAGTTCCCGTGAATTCTACAAATGCACTCCGTTGCAAAGGCTCACTAAACCCTGTGGACTTCCCCACACACGATGGCACTTTGCTCTTTTTTATTCTTTTTAATCCTGTGCCTTCCTATCTCTGACTGTGTAGTGAACTCCTATGCACACTCGAACTCAAAATGGCACTAGCATCTCTTCTGCGTATGGGCCACAAGAGACAGAAGCTCCCTCCTCTCTAATGCCTATTAGAATACAGATATACCTGATGATAGCCATTACTACATTGTTTTGTAACTATTTCTATGTCTGCATCCCCTTCATGACCTGTGACCTTTGAGGGAAAGCAGACTTGGTTCTGTGTCTGTGTGTTACCAGGAGTACGATACAGTGGAACAATTTTTGAGCTGAACAAAACAGAATTTAGCTGCCTGTTCCTAAAGAGCTCTGAACACTTGGATTAGAGAGTTAATTTCTCTAATCCTCTGTTCTTTAACTTTTTTTTTTTTTGACAGAGAGCACAAATAAACAGAGCAGCAGGCAGAGGGAGAGAGAGAAGCAGGCTCTCTGCTAAGCCGGGAGCCCGATGCGGGGCTCGATCCCACGATCCCAGGACCCTGGAATCCTGACCTGAGCTGAAGGCAGCCGCTTAACCAACTGAGCCACCCAGGGGCCTCCTGTTCTTTAACTTTTAAGTGGGGCTAAGACGAAACGGAAAAATCCTGATAAGTGCCAGGCACATAAAGGCTCTCAATGAATGGATAGTACTTGCTGTCCGTAGTCGTGCGATCATCATTGTGACTGTGAGTTCCCAGCACTCTTCTCAACGCCTGATACCTTGTAGATACTCAGTAAGTGGATGACAAATAAGTAATTAGTAGCTGTGATGTGTGTACATGTACGATCACTCTAAGTGATTGTCTTGTTGACAGTGGCTTTATGTTTTTTATTGCTGTTCTTCTCACAACTTCTAAAGAGATCTTTTCAAGTAGTTTTTCATTACATGTTTATGGACTGAATTTCTCAGTGGTCTTTTACTTCTTGGAGAGGAGAAAGAATAATTACTTCCCTTCTTTTTTTAGTTCAGCTTATTTAGTTTTATTCAACTTCCTCACTACTGGTACTCATGATTTTATAGACAGTATTAAGTTTACAAAGAGTCTATGTTTGGACTCGACTAAAATTTCCTTGCTATTTAAGAGACTTTCAAGAAGAAAATAAAGCTTGAACTTTGGAAAATAAGCCTGGTTTAATATACTCAAACCTCATGACCACTGTTCAAAGCTCTCGAGAAACAACTTGAAAATATCATATACTATGTACAGGCTAAGATGAAAGCCCCAGTGTTTCATTCTTGAACTCTTCTGGATTATAAAACATTCAAGATTTATTGATAAAAAGTAAGTGGCATATTTGTAAATTTAGTTAATTAAGAAAGAGATTATAGTAAGCCCTAAGTGTGCTAACACCGCTTTGTGTTCTGTAGATATCATAAAGTGACTCGAATGCTGTCTAGGTTGCTCGAGATGGCAGATCAGCATCCTCCCGGGGTCCTTATGGCATTTTCCACCATGCTGGGAAATACACTCTCTGTAGCTCCTGTATGTGATAATGATGGTGAGCTCACGGACGTCAGGAGACACATACACCAAACTACAAGACATTCTGAAAACGCTCTTTTCTCAATGGATCGCAAATGCCCACTTGTGATCCTGGAGTTCCCAAGAGTCAAGTCAACCACACAATGCCGAAAGACCTCTACTCGCTTGAACAAAATCATCACAGGCACCAAGGCCTGAAACATGTTGAGTCCAATGGTTTCAAAACCCACTGTTTTTTTTCCTCCTGCTTGTATAAATCCAACTCTTTCTAAAGGCAACTTCTAAAGGCTGCATATCCTTCCAAGCCCAACCCCTAGGGCATCATCACATAATGAGCAAGCGTCAGAGAATTCAAAGTTGACTGGTGCTGCTTCACCAGAAAGAATAGTCAGCAATTAGGGGAATGGGACTATCAGGAAATTTTATTAAGCACATAACTATTGTTTTGAAGATACAGATATTTTCTTTATTTTGCAATATATAAAGAAAATACCTTTTATCCTCGTGGCTTTCTGGCATATTCCTCCTTGAATAAAGAACTCTGAAAAGAGAAACTTTTGCATGTGAAGGTAACACCAGTCCTCTGAAAGAGAAACATCCCGACTTCTATTCACTCTGCTGCGCATCCGACCCGTGTCCATTTTCATATCCCAGGAACTATATTCTCTTCCCTTTGGCTACACGATGGACAGCACTCAGGGTTTCCTAATTGTAAATATTCAAATATTGAGTAAACCTTGACAGGATTTGGGGGTTTTAGAAATAAGGCAAAAGATTGCTATTGTCAGGAGATTAATCCTGCCCTGTGCTGGAGCTCAGATCCCATGTGCAGTGGAGTCCCTGAATTTCAACCGTGAGGGGGAGAATATATATATATATATTTTTTTTTTTAATATAAAATGGTGATCTCTGGCGGTGATTTTTGTTTTATTCGATTTTGCTTGTCTTTCCTAAATGTTATACTAATGACTTTGAAATGACAAACACAAAAGACATTTTTAATGTCTGTCTGAGTACCAAGTAGGACCTTTCAACTGGGCACATGAAACTGGGACAGATGACCTTCAGTATACTGGCATTTGCTCCTTACTCACCCTCTAGTCACCCACTAATTTAAAGGTACTTTTACTGTCTCTTTACTCTAATCGCTGTGAAAAAGATTGGAAGAGTGGATATTGATTTATGCCCATTGTGGCCCAGTTAAGCATCTCCCATAATCATTTAAAAGCAGTCAATTCATATCTATTTACTTACCCACCGCTAGATTATCATTAGTGAAATGTGTTTGTCAGGTATTTTCCTCTGTTCATCTCTGAAACACACAAAATCATCCTTACTGGTAAAATCTGGTGACTATGGAATACATGATCTTATTTTGTGTTGGCATGCCATTTGAAAAATACAGTCCCAATTTTCATATTTCTTGCACGCTTGAGGCATTAATCTAGTCTCTGCCCCATGCTTTGCAGAATATGAAAAATAATGTGAAATCCACAGCTGCACCGCCCATATCGATAATGACTATTGGTGACCTCAGTGACAGCTGCATTAGTAAAGTTTCACTCAGCAAACCTGGAAGTGGGTCCTTCTTATATTAAAGAAGTAGAATAGTGCCAGTGTTTCTGAATCTAACCTTTAAAAAGCCAATACAGAACCTCCAGGTTCTAATAGATGGGGGGGTGGGGGCAGGCAAGCTTTTTCTTATATCAATTTTGTTTTATTTTGGGAGCAATCTAATTTCTAATGTTCGAGTAATTTTGGACAAGTCTCTAAACATCTGTAAGTCTTAGGCATAAAGAGATACAGAGTTGCTCCAGGTAAAAAGAGGTGTGCTGTGGACAGGAACTATCTTTTAAATATTTAATATATGTATTAAATGATGAGCAACCCCAGCCAAGGGAAGAGCAAGGAGAAAGACCCAAGGTAGAATGTGCTCACTTAATAGGGGGACAGTAGGTCTGTGGCCTGGGGGGTCAGGTAAGACATTGAAGAAGTAGCCAGAGGTCAGAACACCTAAGTTCCTATAGACCATGTAAAGAGTGAGGATTTTGTTCTAAGTTTAAAATGGAAGCCATTGGAGGGTTTAAATCAAGGGAATCATGTGATCAGACTTAATTGTTAAAATTTCTATTCTGGAAGCAGGGAGAATGGTCAGGAGATTATTGAGGTAGGTCAGCTAAGAGATGAAGGTGCCTTCATCTTAGCTGCCATGACATAATTAACAACTACATGTGGGGTAAATAATTAATAACCAAATTCAAAATGCACTTTCAAATTAATAATCTTATTGCATGTCCCCAGTGGTCCCAAAGTAAAATTAGCATTTCCTTCCCATTTTTCAGATGAGCAATCTAAAGCTTAGATATTAAATTATGTACCCAGTGTCACAAAACCATTGGGCTACAGATCCAGAATTCGAATCCAGGCTTTATGGCTCCATGACCACTAAACCCTTTGCTCTATAATAACATTTAACAGCATTGACTGAACATTATTAGGCCATGGGTTGCTTTACAGAATTACAGATTTTTTTAGTTGATAGATATTTTCAAGACGATCTCCTTCAACACTGACTGTACCAATAAGGAAACCAAGGATTTCTTCAGGTTAAGTGAGTCCCTGAAGTTTGCTCATCTAATAGCTGGCCAGGATGGCAATATGTTGGTGTTACTTGGCTCTTAGACTCATATTCTTTCCACAGCAGTGTAATAAATCCACTACGTGGTGCTCTCCTGACAGGAAATAAATAGGTATGCTGCAAGTACAGAGAAGATTTCACCCAGTTCCCAGATGTATCTAATTTACCTTTTCATTTTTCATATATCAATCGAATATC
>RCUC01049342.1:0-11200 GCA_003697995.1 Taxidea taxus jeffersonii | reverse complement strand
ACCATTTTGACTGGCACTAATTAAAATCTTTGTCAAGCTGTCTCCACAGAAAGACCAAGAATTGAGTATAGTAACAATGCAACTAAATTAATGGCCTCCTGTGATGGACATCTAGGGCCAAATATTCAAAGGGCATCTACTACTTTTTCTTCCATGATGGCAGGCTTTAGCTATTAGTTTCAAATAATTTCATGCATTGCCAATCTTTTTCAACAGAACAGAAGGATGTCAGTGAATATTTTCTGAGGGCAGAGGGTCAAAGAAAGTCATCTTACTATGGCTAAATTGCATGGCACCGGCCACACAAATCAAAAGGCTGCCTCCAGTGGTTCTGGGATGCAAATCTGATTTTCTACAAGAATTTGAGAATAGTAGAACTACGTACAGAGAGATTATAATAATCTATTATTTTTATTTATTTATTTATATTTTAATTTTCTTACAAGAGTTTATTCTTAATTGTACAACAGGATCTAAGACAACCCTTCATTCTAGCTATAGATGGCAGTAGATGCTCTGACAGGAAAGCCAAATGTTTAAACAGGAATGGAATTAAGGATCATCATTGCCTCAGGAACAAGAAACAGCTTGTTTTCTTGCCACATTTCTTAATAACACTATGGGAAGCCCTTCGCCATGACCTTGAGTTTCTTCTGTCCCTCTTTCTGTTTCTGCTTGAATGCCTTATCTTCCTCACCCATCTCCTTGGACTTCTTAGGCTGATTCAGGGATTTCTTCTTGCTACTCTCCTGGCCAGACATGGCACCTGCCACTCTGTGAGGATATTCTTACAGGAAATACTCTAAAAGTAATAAGATGTATTGTTTTTAAAAATAAATTTAGGGGCGCCTGGGTGGCTCAGTGGGTTAAGCCTCTGCCTTCGGCTCAGGTCATGATCCCAGGGTCCTGGGATCGAGTCCCGCATCGGGCTCTCCGCTCGGCAGGTTGCCTGCTTCCTCCTCTCTCTCTCTGCCTGCCTCTCTGCCTACTTGTGATCTCTGTCTGTCAAATGAATAAATAAAATCTTTAAAAAAATAAAAATAAAATTAATTGCACATAGTCTGTATTTTAAGGAAGAAGCCACAAAAATCAACAAAAAGCACAAGAATTGTTTTATTCTGTGCCTTCCCATAATTTTTTTCATATAAAATAAAATTTAAGTGTGATTCTGTAAGTGCATAAAAATGTATAAATTTTGAACTAACATATTTATATAATGGAAAAAGCAAATATAGTACAACTATTAAGCTTACAAATAATGTGATAAATCCTGTTGTTTTGGGACAAATTTTAGCTATGCAATTTGGAAGACAATGAGGAAAAATGACTACAGTTTTAGGAGTTGAACAATTGTTTAAAATGTCTTAGAAAAATTATAAAATATGTACCATGAAACATTTTATAATCTAAAAATAAAAGAAAAAGATTAAAATGTATTATTCAATGCTTTCTCAAATATGAAGAAGGAAATACTACAGACCATAGTTGTGGTTTTCTTTGGATATATCAATTTCTTTAATTTTAAATTTTTATGTTTTGGGGCACTGGGTGGCTCAGTCATTAAGCATCTGCCTTCAGCTCAGGTCATGATCCTGGGATCGAGTCCCATGTCAGCCTCTCTATTCTGAGGAGAGCCTGCTTCTTCTCCCCAACTTGGTCTCTCTAACTCTCTCTCTCTCTCAAATAAATAAATAAAATCTTTAAATTCTTTTAAAAATATTTTTATACTTTTATGACATATGTATGACAAATACATATCCTGTTAAGAGATAATTAAATAAATATGTTACCTACTTATTTTGTCTTTGATGTAATCACTGATATCTATTTTTGAACTTCTGTGGCAGATACAGGACTTACAGTATGAAAATATTAAAGGATTTCAGTGACTGCTTCTTCTAAGGGGTATTAAATATTTTATCGCCAGTTTAATGTAAAGGAAATAATTTGGCATGAGGATTCTATGTAAACATAACTAAATTCTTTATCATCTATTTCATTATCTCTCAACATATTTTAATTATTCATCCAAAAGATAGTGAGGTTGTTATGAAGGACAAATGAAAACACATAAATGAAGAAATCTTGAACACTGGCTTTAGAGACCCTCTACAGTCTGATCTCAACCTATCTCTGCAGTTACATCTACTATTTTCCTTAAGGTAATTGTTCTAGATTGTGTCCTTATAGTTGCCTGATAAAATATAGGAAACTCAGTTAAATTTGCATTTCAAATAAACAATCAAAACTTTTTTCTGTATAAATTTGCCTCAAATATTGTATGGGGCATGTTTATATTAAAAATATTAAGTAGAGTAGAGCTGAGTGGAGTAAAGTAGAATAGACTTAAGATATTGATCCCATGCAATGCTTGAGATAGAGTTATACTGAAAATAATTGTTTAGGGCATCTAGGTGGCTCAGTGGGTTAAGCCTTTGCCTCCGGCTCAGGTCATGATCTCAGGGTCCTGGGATCGAGCCCTGCATCAGGCTATCTGCTCAGCAGGAAGCCTGATTCCTCCTCTCTTTCTCTCTGCTGTCTCTCTGCCTACTTGTGATCTCTGTCTGTCAAATAAATAAATAAATAATCTTAAAAATAAATAAATAAATAATAATACAGATAATTGTTTATAGAACATTCAAACTTGGCCAAGTGTCCTATACTGTTGTTGATTATATCCAGCAACCGTAGCTATTGCTAATTTGGTTAAGCTTGGAACTGTGTTTCCCAGAGTCTCTTTCATTGTGTATAGGGTTGGCCAAAAGAGTTAGACACTAAATATAATTTAAATGATGAAAATGAAGTGGCCACTATTACCCTGTAGATCTCTGTGGTCAGATATGGTAGCAGACAGTGTTCTTGGGTTTCAGTGAATTTTCTGCTTTCGTCAGTTTAGCCTCTAGCTGCATCTTGACTGCTGATCTTGCACGAACAGTAGTGGCTCCAGAGGCTTGATTGTGGCAAGAGCCTCCACAGACCTCTCCAGGAGCTGGCAGGGACATGCTTATGTTCTCAGCTTTCCCTGCAAAAGCTCCAATTTACCCGTCTGGGTTACACTCCATGAAGGCTTGTTAGTCTATATTTGTGTCTGCTCATCCAACCGATCTTAACTTCTCAGCTCCTCAATTATGGAAGACCTAATTCCTGTAATATCTATGACTTTCACAGTATTCATCATGGTTCTTTAATCTCTGACTAAATTGAGATAATTATGGACAATGAAAGTACCAATGATCTTATCTGGCTAGTTTCTTTCAAAGTAATTTGGTAAATGTTGCAATTTGCTTAGTGTGTATGCCACCTCCTTATGGGTTACATTTTGTAACTCAGTAAGGCTGCCAAGATGTGAATATACTTATAGTCTAGGGGCATCATTATTTCCCTGTAAGAAAATTTTGCTTATGATTTTCCCAAATGTTCGTCTTTTTCCAAATTCTCTACCAAGGCTGTTAAACCCATCATCTATGAACATACAATACGGCTTATTTACCACTGTGGTATTTCCGACATTACTACTGATTAGGGAATTTAATGTGCAGTCAAGGAAGGATAGTAATTGGCTTGTGCTTGTGGAATTTCCTGTTTATTAACCTTTGATTTTAACCACCTGATTTTAACTAACCTTGGCCTGAAGAAACAATGGCAGACACAAGATAATACCTTGTGAGGTTGGGGTCATGTTTCCCAGGATGCAGGATATGCTTTGAGTCAGTGACCTGTATATGATCCTATTTCTTTCATAATCTATATTCATGCATATGAAAGGCAGGGCAGTGAAATGGGAGTGATTCTCTTACTATTACTCCTAGTGATCCATCAGCAAAAAGTTTGCTTCCTATCATGTAATGCTGGCTGCTGTTTTAGAGAGAATATTTCCTAATGGATGAAGGAGTAATGGAAAAGTAAAATCTTCCTTAAACTGGTGGTTAAAACTACATTGGCCATATTGGGATTCTCATGACATTTAACTAATGGGCAAAGAAGAGAGTTAGCATATCTGTTGGAGTGGCTTATTCCAACTTTCTGGAGGAATATTTCTTTGTAGTAGAAAAAGTGGAGGGAATGTCTCATTCATGAGATCCTCTAGGACTACTCTCAGAAATCTTTTTTTTTCCTAAAATAAAAACTAAAGGAAAATTTAATGACTTCATGCAGACATGACTGTGAGCTGCTCAGACACTATAGGGACGTGGCTTTAGGTCACTCCACTAAGTAAAGAACCATGACCAGCTGAGGTGGTTTCTGAGGTCAAAGGGAATATGGAATTGGAAATAGGAAAAAATTACAAATACCAGTGATGGCCACATGACCTGTTGTAGAATTGGGGATTTTACTAAGTAAAGATATTTGTTACATAAATATGTGAGTGTATTCTTATATTTATTGAGCAATTATTTTTCCTGTCCACTGGCATGGTCAAACTTATATCTCATAGGATATCAAAAGAATAGTGATACCTAGCTAGAAAAAGAATAAATATTACCTAATTATGGATAACGAGTGTTTAGGTATCTTTTAGATTGGTTAGTTAATTTTTCTGTGATATGAGGCATGGTTTCCTCATGCTGTGCGGAAGCAGATAATTACTATTTTCTGTATTTTGAAATATGTAGTTATGATAGGTGTTGTGTACGTCAGAATGTGCTACCATCATCTTGGATATTATTATCTTCAAAACATATTCCCCAGATGGTTGAGTGATAGAGTTGGTATATAAAGAAACTTGATACTTCCACTATAATTGATGTTTTTAGTTTTTCAGATTTTTCTGTAAGCCCCACTTCTTCCTCTGCCCCAGTGCTTTGGAAGAATTTATTAGGAATTCTTTCTCTGTACCTTCTACTCCTCCTCCCAGATTTTCACTTCCTTAGCTTCTCTCAAAATTGTATAAGCTGTGACTCGTCTAAAAAATCTTTAGCCCATGTGGCAGACACTACATTGACTCTCAATAATCTGCCCCCTGATCACCATTCCATACATCTCTTGAGTGTGTATGGAAACTGTGAGTTGATTCTAATCGATAGAATATGGCAAAGTCGATGTGATATCACTTTCCTGGTTATGTTACATTGTATATGCCTCTTAGAGTTTGTAGAGAGATCCTCTCCCTCTGGTGTTGAAGAGGCAGGATGTTATGACATGAGTTGCTTAAGGAGGGAGCAACTTGGAAGCAAACTTTGGACAGCCTCTAGGAGCTGAGGGACTCATTTTTACAGCTGTAAGGGACTGAATCTTGCCAACAACCACATGCGCTTGGAAGAAAACACACGTTCTAGAAATGCACGCAGTCTGGCTGACACCTTGACTACAGCTTTGTGAGACCCTGCACAGAGAAGCCAGCTAAACTCTATCCAGACTCTTGACTCACAGAAACTGTGAGATAATGAATCTGTGTTGTTATAAGCTGATAATTCTGTGGTAATTGGTTCTAATACCAATAGAAAACTAATATACCCTATAATACTCATTGTGATTGTGTTCCTAACTGATACCTGATTGATTCACATTTCATAATACATATTACAACTGGATTTTTTAAATACCCCCCATTTTTGTTGAGATAAAATTGACATAAAACAATATATAGGTTTAAGATGTACAACATAATGATTTTATATATATTTGGTATATGTATTAGCAAAAAGATGACCACAATAAGATTAGTTGACATCTGTTACCTCTCAGAGTTATGTTTCTTGTGCAAAGAAATTTAAGATCTATTCCCTTAGCAAAGCTTGAATATACGACACAGCATTATTAACTATAGTCATCATGTTGTACATTACAATCCCAGAAATTGTTTATCTTATACCTCGAAGTTTGCACTTTCTGACAGCCCTCACATAATTTCTTCATTCTCTGCCCTCACCACTGACAACCACAAATCTGACCTCTGTTTTTATGAGCTTTTTTAAAATTCCACATATAAGTGAGGTCATATAGTATTTATCTTTCTCTGTATCACTTATTTTTTTTAAGATTTTATTAATTTATTTGAGAGACAGAGAGAGAGAAAACACAATTAGGGGGAGGAGCAGAGAAAAAGGGAGAAGCAGACTCCTTACTGAGCAGGGAGCCAGATGCAGGGCTCCATCCCAGGACCCTGGGATCATGACCTGAGCTAAAAGAAGATACCTAATCAACTGAGCCACCCAGGTACCCCATCTGTGTGTCACTTACATTTTTTTCAAAATCTCATATCTGTTTCTTACCCCACTACACTGCAAACCTCATGAAGAAGTTCCTTCTTTGCATTTCCAATATCAGAATATGCCCAGCATCTAATGAAGAGTTGTACAATGATCATAACTTATTGGTCAAACCAGTGAAGTAATGAACAAATTATGATTTCTATCAGATTTTGTTTGGAAAATAAGAATGAACCACTGTAGCTAAAATTGCCCTCAGTCTATGTCAGGATTGTGAATTATAAAAATTTCAAATCATGAGCATAAAGTTGCTTTAGTATAACGTAAAAAAATATTAATTCCCTTATTACAAGAGTCATTGTGATGTGCAACACTTAAGAATGCAGATTTATGGACTCTAACTCAGATACAATGGTTTAGGATTTCTGAGTGGGGCCTCAGAATGTGCATATTACACTTACTTGTTAAGTGATGTTTACTCACATGCATGACTTTCAGAAGCATGACTTTCTTTTTACATTTTTTTAAAGTATCTGTTTTCACATGAAGTAGTTGCTTCACTGTGTGAATTGGAAAATCAAAATTTTCCATGCCTAAAAGTAGGTGATAACAATGAGTTCATTATTAATCTTTAAAGTCAGAAGACAATTGAATTAAAGAAATGAAAGAATAATAGAGCATATATGCCAACAATGGAAACGGATCATCAAACTCTCACGTACAATTACAATTTCAGAATTTTATTTTATGTATTATGTGTTAAAAATAATACTCTTGATTCACTTGCTTTTTGAAATGTTAATGCAGAAAACAATCTTTTTATTTAAACTTAACTGTGAACACAGTGTCAGATTGTTAGTATGTTTTCATAATTTTAAAAAGAAACCCTGATTCTATTTCTGTTAATAAGATTTCAGGTTTATAAAAAGAATTTTGATATTTATTTCTTGGTTTTTGTTGAAAGGAAGATATTCTGTTAGATTTTCATTAGAATTGTGATATATGATCTTTAAAATCTATTCACCAATAAGCCCTCATAATAGACTTTGCTGAAAAATCAGTAATCAAGAAATTTTTAGCACACACTATTATACCCAAATCAATAATCTATTTTTATAGAAAATATTCTGATAAACTTTTTTTTTTTTAAGAATTTATTTATTTGCCAGACAGAGATCACAAGTAGGCAGAGAGGCAGGCAGAGAGAGAGAGAGGAGGAAGCAGGCTCTCCACTGAGCAGAGAGCCTGATGCGGGACTCGATCCCAGGACCCTGAGATTATGACCTGAGCTGAAGGCAGAGGCTTATCCCACTGAGCCACCCAGGTGTCCCTCTGATAAACTTTTAGTGAGAATATATTTATATTATATTTAATAGTAAAAAACAGTGACAATTTTTAGAAAATTGAGAAAGCTTGAGAATACTGTTTACTGGTACCTAAGTAGAAAGTAGTAGTACATTTCTACATAAGTACAATATTTTGTTTGATAATAGCAATTGATGTTTAATAAAATATAGTAATATATTTATTTCAGCGTTAAAGTGGTATTTTTACCGATTTTGGTAACACTATACAATACTTTACCATAGTTTGGTAACACTAACATGCCTTTAAAACATGTAATTAGATTAAATTATACGTTAGCTAGCTCCTCTAGCCACCTTTTTCTCTATATAGAACAAAGATCTGAATATCTCAATGTGTTTTGCAAAGTAATATGAGATGAGTTAATTTTTAGCAAAAATATTATGGGACTATAAATGCCTAGATAAATATGACTTGATTACCAAAATTACAATATAATAAAAGGCTTGGTAATTACAGTTTTCTCATAAAATATGTCAAGTAACTTTTTAAAAATCCATTCCTTTAAATGTATTTATGGAAGTATTCATTTATAACCTTTCCAGTACAAGAATTTTCTAATTTAAAAAAAAAACAGCTCTTCTAAATTTTGAAATTGGGAAGGCTGATACATATTGAAATAATGGAAGACTCGAGAAAAGGCTATCAGACCAATCAAGTGAAATGGTTCAAATATAGAAATATCTTTTATCAATACATTGAAAAAATGCAGTTGTTGAGGTTTGTTTGTTTGTTTGTTTGTTTGGAGAGTTTTAAGGGCTACAACTCAATAAATATGATGATACTTTAGGGACATGAAAATTAGAGTTTAGACAACCACCAGTAATAAGCCTGTGTTTATGGCAATCATTTTATTCCAGAACTGTATGCTTTAATAAACATATAACTATATATTTAATAAACATATAGCCTGTATATGATGTTATATATTTTTAAAATGTTAATAAGCTTAGATTTGTTAAGAAGAGTGTTGAAAATAATTGCATTCCAGTGCTGATAAATACACTTAAGATACACTGTGAAGCACAATAAAGGAATACGAAGAGTCAGAAACCATATCTTCTGCACATTCTCACCAAATTATTAGTGACTTGACCTTGAATAAGTCAAATATAAAATGGGTTAATATTAAAGTTAAATATGATGATAATTAAGTTGGTTCTTAAACTGCAACATTAATAAACATTAAATGCTTAACATTTAATATTAAATGTTATTAATTGTGAAGGATGTCTTCTAATTATTTGTGCACAAAATACTTCTATGAAACAAGTTAAAATTTGTGACCAAATACTATCAGATGTGTTTTAAACTGGTTTAAGTCTATCCAACAATCACAAACATAACTTATCGTCAGCTGATTAAATTCAACCTGTACATATAAATTTAACTTTGTACATATATGATAGAAAAGCATTCACAATTTGGTATTAATTTTGTAAACTGAGGCCAATTCTTTCATTAAATTTCCATTTTCAGTTGCAATATCCTGGACTTTTGGAATTTTAAAATAGGAATGACTAGGGGCACCTGCCTGGCTCAGTCAGTAGAGCATGTGACTCTTAATGTCAGGGTGGAGAGTTCAAGCCCCATGTTGAGTATAGAGATAACTTAAATAAATAAAACTTAAAAAAAATTTAAAAAACTCAGAATGACTCAACTTAGAATCTCTGAAGTCCACCTTATGAAACTCAGGCTTCATGGACATAGGAATCTTATAGAATCTTATAGAACCTTGTCATTAAAATTGTGCTCTTTTCTCAATTTGAGCCCTCAATATCAAATAAGTTTTAAACTTCAGAAGTTCATATACATCTCTTTCTACTAAAGAGGCATTTCTTTTTTTCCCCTCTGTTCTAATGTCTATGTGTATGTGTGTGTACAATTGCATATAAAATGCATTTATCTGTGTGTGTATCTCTTTTTCTAATGTGTATCTATATCCCCCCAAGGGAAGAAGCTTAATCTGCCTAGTTTGAATTTGGCTTATCCCCAAAGTTAACAGGCAGATAGTTTTGGAGCTGTAATAGAACCATAGGCTTGGGTGGAAAGAGAGAACTTTCAGGAAAAAAAATTAAAATAAAAAGGGGCTATTTCAGATGATTCCTGAACAGACCAAATGGTAGGATACAAATGCCACGTATATGTTTGGAAAGCAGGGCATGAGTTGGTAATAGGCACTAAATCTAGAGAGAAAGCAGAGGTCAAATCACAGGAGCCTACATGATGAGGCACCTTGATATTCCAGAACTCAGTAGAAGAATCACGTAACTTGCTTATGGATTTTGCCCATTGAGAGAACATGGATAGAGTTTAAGGAGAGGAAATAAGCTTTGTTTCTGTCTTGGGAAATTGGATGTGTAATGTGCTTTTTATAGACAGTGGGATAGATTAAAAAAAAAAGATTTAAGGAATAAGATGACAAAAGAAACTAATTATAACAATTTACTCTGCATACAGACCAATAACTATGTTGTTTGAAGAATGATATGTATTAAAGCTAAATCAATGTGAAACTATTTAGCATGTCATAGAAAATATCTGTAATGATCAATCTCTTGTTATTTTGAAATTATTTGCAGGATTATTTTAGAGATTTACATTTTACAAAATGATTTCAGTGCAAACTATAATTATTTCATTCTAGCTTTGAAAACTAATTTCATCATGCAAGAATAACAATAGTAGACAAGTAAATGAAGAAAGCATTTAAGTGATGCTGTGGAAGGAAAACAGTATTCTACGTTCATTAAGTGTTTTGACAAAATTCAAGATATGTAAAAGTGTGAATATTGACCTTTAATTATGGTAACTGTAGTTTTATTACTAAAACTTACATGTTGACTTAAGCAATTTAATTTGATGAATGTTTATGAAACAGAGATAGTTGTTTTCCCTACAAATATTGACCTCTTAGAAAAAAATGGCTGGAAAAAATTCTTGGGTTTTCTAGCTTTAAGCAAATCTCTTTGGATGGTTTTGTGTTTGTGCACACATGTAGGGTATTTGAATTAATTTCTTAAACATTCAACACTAATATTTATTTTCAATAATTTTTAATAATTTTAAACTTTCTAAAAATCTGACAGATGTATTCACAACTTTGAGCTGACCAAATTATATATAACCCTGTGTGTTACTCAAAAACGTATTCATTTCCTACATATGTGTTGCTCTATTCTATGAGACAGGATTTATAGATTGTAGGGAAACAGCAATGATCAAAACAAAGAAATGTTGCTTTTATTTTTTCATGCAATGATTTCACTCCATTTTATCCCTTGTCTTAGCTTATCAGTTATACTTCATTTTCATTTATTTTAGCAATTGCCCTTCAGTTCCCAATATATATTTTTAACTAATCTAAGCCCTCTCCAGATAACACTATGTGCTTCACGTGTAGTACTGGTAACTTACAGCGGAATACACCAATTCCTCTTTCCTAGTCCTTGTGTATTGCTGTCATTCTTTTCATTTATCCATGTGATATAATCAGCCAATATATTATAACTTTTGTTTAAAGCAAAAGTGATCTTTTAGCTCACTTAAAAATAAGAAGAATAGAAGATTTGATTTCACCTTCATATTCCTTTTTTCATGCTCTACATTTCTTTATATAGACCTGAATTTATCATCTACATCATTTTCCTTTTTCCTAAAGGTGTTTGCTTGTTGTTGTTTTATTT
>RCUC01049340.1:0-10484 GCA_003697995.1 Taxidea taxus jeffersonii | reverse complement strand
TCCTATTAAGACAAGTGTTTCAAATTAAAAATTAACATCTTTGACATGTTAGAATGGTATATATTAACTCAAAAGTCAGGTTTCTAAATAGAAAAAGTATGAGATTTGTATGATCTAATGGACAAGGGAGAAAGAGCACCTCCCATTCCTACATTCTACCACAGAAGGAAAGATTTCCTGTCCTTTTGTTAAAAATCAAAAAGCAGGGTTAAAAGGCCAAGTGAAAATGTAATCCACTTGACAATAAGTTTAATCACATATTATAGGTATAGATTTTTAAGAGGTGACTTGATATGAGATGCTTATAAATCAGAGAGGAAATCTCCAATTGTGGTTCCTATTACTCTGTCTCTTACTATTGGAGACTCAGAGCTATGGAGTCTCTTTTCTCTTATTTTTATGCAATGTCAGTGTTTGGCTTAAATAATAGGGAATAGGTTTTCACATTTATACAGTGCACACCCAGTGAAACTTTTTTTTTTAAAGATTTTATTTATTTATTTGTTAGAGAGGGAGAGAGAGAGAGAGAGAGAGAGAGAGACCACAGGCAGACAGAGAGGCAGGCAGAGCAGAGGGAGAAGCAGGCTCCCTGCCGAGCAAGGAGCTGGATGTGGGACTCGATCCCAGGACGCCGGGATCATGACCCGAGCCGAAGGCAGCCGCTTAACCAACTAAGCCACCCAGGCGTCCCCCAGTGAAACTTTTTAAAAAGAAAATTCTACCATGACTATTGAACTATGAGACACAAAATTCTCTGGGTACTGAAAGTGACTCATTTATGATTATCTATATTAAATCATATATTAAATTTTTAAATTAAATATTTAATTAAATAAATTAAATATATAATTAAATATATTAAATTAAACAAAGAAGTTGAAACTAGAATAATGTCATCACCTAGTTGTTTGGCACACATGTCACAAAATAATCAACTGATTTTACATTTATGTGTTTTTGTCCCTGTTTTCACAATTTTAACCATATCACTTTTAAAGTGAGTTTTTTACTTATTGAGTACAATTAGAACCATTTGACTTAGATCAGGTGGTTTCTTAAAACATTTATTTCATATATAAGATTCAGTAAAATTGTTTAAATTTTAATTACTCATATTTTCAAATTTGTGTGTCTAAACTTAAGCATGCATATCTTCTAATTATCAGAGGAAACTTTGTTCCCTTTAGTTTTTATTAGGATCCAGGGTAGGGCATAGCAAACATTTTCTGTAAAGGATCACATAGTAAATATTGAAGGCTGAAGTTGCTCAAACTCAGCACTACTGACACTTTTACAGGATAATTTTTTTTGTTAAAGGGGTTGTGTTGTTTGTTATAGGACATTTAGCAATATTCCAATCTCTTCCAATAAGACCCCAGTAGTATCCACTTAACACTTGTCACAGCCAAAAATGTCTCCAGACTTTGTGTCAATTGCTCTATGGGGCCCAGGAGCAAATTCAACCCCAGTTAACAATCATTGTTTTAGAATTCACAGGTCATCCATTCTCTGTTGCAAATATGAAGCAGTCACAGATAAAATGCAAATGAATGAGCCAAGTTGTATTTCCAGTAAAAGTTTATTTATGGACACCAAAATTTTAATGTCATATAATTTTCACATGTCATATATAGTTCTTCTTTTCTTCAAATATTTAAAAATCTTCAAACCATTCTTAGCTCATAGGTGGACAAAAAGCAGCAATAGGCCCTACTTGCCAATTTCTAATGTACAGGAGAAAATGATAAACAAGATTAGTCAAAAAAAAAAAAAGGAAAATAACTCTATTTTAAAAAATAGTCTGATTCAAAGAGTTTCTGATCTACAGTAATGAATGTATATTCCTTCACTTGACAAACACTGTGAAGAAGGTATGTAAAGGGAGTAATGGTAGCAGCCCCAGGGAATATGATATGGTCTACAGGGAGGGCTACACGGAGAAGTGATTAAACCATCTTTAATTGGTGAACGCAAGTTCACCAGGGAATCCAGGTGAGTCATGTATATGTGAACATGTATGTTACATATAATATAATACAACAAAAGCACAAGATAGAAAAATATCTTGAGGAGGCCTAAAGACTCATTTCTGAATATTGAGAGGCTGACGAGATGTGATTGTAATCATTATGCTGTGATTCAATAAGCCAGATGGGTATCCAAAACTACTCCTATTATACAAATTGACCCAATGTTGGCTTTTGTTTCCATCTTTGAGTGATCTGTAGCTATGCTATATGTCTAAAATGTGTTTTTCCCACCTAAATATATTAAGGAACATGGATCTCACACAGAATATAATGTGATCATCAATTGATATCAATAATCATCAATTGATAATAACATGCATGGGAATGTGATGAGTAATAGGAACTTATTAAATTGTAATTTTGTGATATTATATTTTTATTCATTATGAAGGAACAACATCTAAGGATAAAATAGTCTTCTTTCAACCTTCCCATCTCCATTCCATTGTTGGTTGTTTTGATTTTGTCTTTGATTTTGAGGTTTGCATATGTAGCAGCAGGTCTTATGCACAGTTTTATAACAAGTAGTTGCTTCTGTGCTGGGAACATTACAGCAAAATCAATCACACATGCAGCAAACTTATAGACCAACTCATTCATCAGAAAGAATTGGAATCAGAAAATAGTGGCATGGATGCCTTTGAAGGACAGATCTGTTTGAGCTCTACCATGCAAACGTACCCAAAGGAGGCCTCTAAAGATTTCAAGGAACAAGCTACACCAATGGTAATAAAGTGATCTCAAGATAATATAGAGCATTCAGTTTCAGGAAAATCAATATTTTCCCCCATCATTTCTTTGAGTTTGACCCTACTTATCAACTTCCTGTCATCTTCTGAGTAGTGGTTTCTATAGCATGTACTGATATAGAAAACCCAATATCATAACTACATTTTCCATGTAACTTTAATCCTGGGCTTGGGCCACAAATATTCACAGTGACTAATGCCAACCAAGCTCTGCAGTTTTCAGTTGTTTCCAAGAAAAGTATCGATGTCAGTTGTGGGAATCTGTGGCAACCACCTAAATGGATAAAATTAAGGGTTAAGCTATCCTGTGGCCCAACCATTTCCTTGCAAGCATCCAGGCTAAGTTATTCATCTGAACTCTTCACTAAATAGCACCCTTCCACTGTTGCTATAGAGTTCAAACTATATTGTTAACAATCCAAGGAATGGCTGATCTTGATTAATGTAATTTTCCAAACAACTAAAAGTACCGCTTTGGGGGAGAAAACACACACACACACACACACACACACACACATTTTTTTCTGTGTGCTATGCCTCTATTATAAGTTTTATTTCTTTCTGTTTTGTATTATGGTTGCTAATCTGCATTTCTCTATTACTACACCATCCCATAACTGTTTTTAAGAGCAGCAGTTTTGTTCATATCTATACTTAGTGCAGCACTTTGTACAGCACTTAAGCATATAATGAGTACTTGCTGCGTTTTGATTTAACTACTTAATAACTTTAGTATTGTTACCAAAATTATGCACTGATTGGTAAAACAATATTTCAAATAATTATGAGTGTTGTCTTCAAAGAATTCTTTATTAAGCAACTAGGGAAAGCTCCAGATCAGAAAATAGCCACGGCCCCATTTTTTTTTTTTAGTTTCCTTACAAGATAGCATGCAGAAATGGATACATACTACCCACGCTAGCCTCTTATGCCTCTGTTTTGGAAGAGGAGTTATTTATTTAAATTTTTAAAATTAAGTAAATAAAATATGAAAAGAGAAAAACACTCCTCTCTGGAGGGGCATTCAAAATGAAGATAATCTAATGAAGGTGTCCAAAACATTTGGTATTTCAGAATCACCTAGGGTCTTTAAAAAACTCATATTTCTGGGCTCCATCTTCAGAGTTTCAGCTTCAATAGGTCGGTACAGGAGCCCAAGAATTTTCATTTTTAACAAATTTCAAGGTGATTCTGTGGACACTGAGAAACAAACTAAGGGTTTTGGAGGGGAGAGGATGGGGGGTTGGGTGAGCCTAGTGGTGGGTATTATGAAGGGTATGTATTGCATGGAGCATGGGGTGTGGTGCATAAAAAACGAATTCTGAAACACTGAAAAGAAATAAAATAAAATAAAATGGTGATGGTGATGTTGCTTGTCTAGTAATCCTACTCTGAGAACTACAGATATAATTAAAGTTTCATGTATCCAACTTTACCATTTTTTTTTTATTCAAGGTAGGTAACTTGACCTTTTCTTTTAGACCTGAGAAAATTGGCTTCTTTTTCTCCTTTGGATAATGTTTCCATGGAAGACTTGCTTTCCCACCTTTATTGGGAAATGTATATGTTTTTCCAGATACGTTTATCAAGAAATCAGGAAAACAGAAAAAGTATTAAAATTCCCCTCGGAGGGGAATTAAAGCTTCACTAGAAAGGTAGAAATGGTACTGGGCCAAAGGAAAGCACTGTCTTGAAAGCAAAATCAGGAGACACCTACACACTGAGTCAAAGATCGAGGTCAACGTTTTTAGAAAACAGGACAACGGAGTAGGAAATAAGTACTGCTTTTAGCTATTGCTCATTATAAATTTGTGTTCATGGCCTTCCATTGCTAATGGTGAGACATTCTCACAAAGACCAATAATAGTAAGTTTGAAGGCATTGTGTACTTTATACAAATCCTATGAGAGTTGTTCCAAGAAATAACACATTTAGGAAGCAAAATGTTTTTTGATTAGCAATTTCAACAAATGATTCTGTGTAGCATTGTTAACCTTGATAGGAAATCTGAATGTTATGTTATTCAAATACTGCCTATTAATGTTTGCAGCTGTGGTTGGATACTAGCTATAGGCTACAGTTCCTGATAAACACTTTAACAGAATTAATGCAAGAAAAGAAAATGTGGATGTTCTTGTGGTATGCTCCAACATGAAATCAGAAACAGCTATAAATCAGTTTAATAATGCAAAGCAATATTAATTCCAACAGCAAATAAAAATCAAGGCAAGCAAACAAAAGCTTTTATTGCTAAGAATTGAAATGTACATAGTACATATTAAGCACTATGTACCAATCTAAAGATGTTTTTGAATATGCTTTTAAAAATCTGACCAACATTAATTCTAAAATAAATAAATTATTCTATATCTGGAATATTTGTTACAAAACAAGGATCAATTTTATTGAATAGGATAATTAATGTCTTGGGTGTTTTAAAATTTCATTTTAATAATGACAATTTACAAATATTAAATATTTTATATTGTCTTTCTATTTTAAATTCTTTTATCTGGCATTAATTTTGTGCTCTCCTTCCTTTAGCATTTTTATTATGAAATATGTATATCAAGCTGAGAGGATTCATATATATTATTGAAATACAAAATTTTGTCACAAGATATTGGTTAATAATAAGGCATGCATTTAGTCATATATGTACTTTATTTTACAGAAAACTTACAAAACAGTGTAAATCTACTGCAGATAAAATATTCACTATTTTTATGGTAACTCATTAATAAAAGCACATACAGTGCTATGAAAAACATAAAATAATATGATTTTGAGAATTCTTACAAATTCTCAGGAATTCTAATTTCTCATTCCCAAATGCAAAGACTGTCAAGAATTTGGAAATGCTACATTTAGGACAATAAGAGTCAAGGATTTTTGATTTTCAAATTTCCTAAAATAACAAGTATATAAAATTTGTTGTAGTTCCTCTTTGAAGCCATGGAACTTGGTGTCTCCTCTGTCTGGAACATTTTTTTCTAGATACCTCCCTTGCTCACTCAGTCATCGGTGAGAACAAATCTCTCATAGAAAATTGCTTGGAAAATATATTAGGAGACCACAAGGATGTATAGTGAGCAATAAATTTCTCTGCCATACATTCTCTCCATTTATTATTAGTTTTTGCAAGTGTCTCTTAGAAATGGACCATGGTCTCCCAGTTATCTTTTTTCCCCACTTGAAGAAATTTCTTGCATTGCTAATGGCCTACCCTCTGATAGTTAGAAAAGAATTTTTCAAGAGTTCTTTGGCATATGTCCCTACACACACACACACATACACACAAAATACCAGACTACTTGATTTTCTTAAATCTCTATTTTTTATTCTTTTTTCTTATTTTTAATTTTGCTTCCATTTTGCTGTATTATGGGTTGAATTGTATCCCCTCAAAATTCATATTTGTAAAAAAGTTAAAGTCTTAACTCCTAGTACTTCAGAGTGTGCATATATTTGGAGATATGTCCTTTAGAAGTAATTTAAGTAAAATGAGGTCATTAGGACAGGCTCTCTTCAGTATGCTTCATGTCTTGGGTCCCTGTAAGTAGAGGAGATTAGAACACAGATACATATAGAGGGAAGAACATGTGAGACACAGATCTTCAGAAGAGACCAACTCTGCTGACACCTTGATTTTCAACTTCCAGCCTCTAGAACTATAAGGAAATAAATTCTATTGTTTAAGCCACTCTTGGGTGGTATTTTGTTATTATGACAGCCATGGTGAACTTAATTATTGCTGTAAAGCACTTCTATTTCAAGTATTTTCTAATATATTATGAGTTAAAAGATCAAATATTTAAACTTAATACCAGGTATATATAGTAAAGATTTCTAGTAGGAGCCTAATGGACTCTTTACCAGAAACCAGGATATTTTTATATTTGCAGTAAGCATGGTCTATTTTGCTTGGGAGGATGATCACTGGTGTTGTTCCCTAGACTGTCCACTTCTCCTTATGGAAATATGCGAGGGATGCATTTTTCTGTATTCTTGAAGGTAGAGGTAGCCATATGGCTTGTACTGACCAATAGACTATAAGTAGAAGTGATGTCTATCATTTCTAAGCTGAAGTTTCAAGAGTCAACGTCCCATTTGCCATGTATACTTTGTTCTGCTTTGGCAAGTGTGCAGCATGAAGATGGAGGCTCCTGAATCTTGAGTTCCTGAGTGAGGATGATGGACAGCAAATCTGCCAAGCTAGCATGCCATGGTCTTGGAGAAAGGATGAGAAATAAGTTTCTGTTATTTTGAGGCACGATGATTAGGTGGCTCTTCGTCACTGAAGAATGACTTATACACCTGGTCTGAAGTATTTTTGACTATGTTTTAGATACATAAGCAATTACTGTAGTCTACTTTTTTTGAAGGATTGAAACTAGCTTCTGAGTAAGAATTCCAAGGGCAATGAGTGGGCTACATTCAGAACAAAGCATTCAGCACATTGCTTTCAGGCCTCCTGTGGCCTTCATGATGATTCTGAATACTTGCTGGACATAGATCCTCAGGGCATATTTCTGTACATTGATGTGATTTTCTGTGATGCTGTCAAAATGTTCATTTCTTGCACATATAAATCAAACTCTGCCACACTAACCATAACAGAAAATTCTTTGAGTTTTCCTTAACTAGCTCTCAACATTCTAGGTGCCACTTTTTAGTGGGTTAACATCCATAAGGAAACCTTTCTCCTCCCCACTACCTCACAGAGGGTACTTCAAAAGGCAGAATAGCCAGAAATATGCCAGAGAATAACCAGAATCCAAAAACTCTTTTTGAGAGTAGGGATAAACAGAATCTAGAGGAATCCTACATAATTTCTTAGACCAGTATGCATTCTGACTGAAAAATCTATACCAATCTGGAAGCATATGGATGCCATTTATTTCATTTCCTTTGCAGAAGGGTACTTTAGGGATCAGTTCACGCTTTCCCCCAGCATCCCCTTCCCACTTTCCTCTGTCTTATCATTTGGAGGCTACAGAGGAATTAAATTCATCTTGAAAGAGTGTTTATGAATTAGATTGTGACCATTACTTAAATGACTAAATACTCAAGAGAGATAATCCAACCCAGAGACCATGTCACAAAAGGGAACCATGGTTAGCATCAATTACTGTTCATTTTCCATAAACATGGCTGTAAGCCAACCGTAGGGGAAAATGTAAAGTTGGTAAATGACATATTTGGCATCTCCATCTGTTTCTTTCCTTACTCCTTCAGTACTTGTTCTGGGTTCATTATGCTTCTCATGACACTAAAACTCCCATTGGATAAGGAATTTTGTTTCCAGTGTAGATTCTTCAAACTCCGTCACACTCTAGAAACACAATTCCATGTCTCTCATCATACTAGGGCATTTATATTGAGCTAAAATCAGAGTGCTCTGGAATCTTTATCTCTGAAATGGATTCTAACTTTAGGGAAAGTCTAGGATAAATTTTCAAAGTATTAAGCAGTTTTCTTCAGTTCTCATAGCTGTCTTCTGATAAAAAGCATAGCATTTTAATAAGTATCAATTATACCAATTATATGACTTTGATTATTAGAGGATGGTCAATTATGAAAACTCTTTTGGATTGGTTCCTGTTTCTATCTGGAATGTAATTGACTCTACCATATGGTTTCCACTCTGTCCATCTTATGTTACATGCATGCAGCTTGAGGAATCAACCTCAGGTTTAGGCGTTGGGCTTGTGGAATCTAAGCCAATCAGAGCAATCCTATCCCTCTTACCTTGGTAACTATATCAGGGATGAGACAATTAGCCTAAAGATTTTTCCAGTAGTATGCAAGGGACCTAATTCAGGGCAGCACATAGGAGAAGACACTTGTTTGGAGCTTCTGGTAATGAAACTTCTTCCATTTAATGAAAGACCTTTTGGATATGACCCATTTCTCTTCTCTAGAGCAGAGGAGGATGAAAGGAGCAGTGGGAGGTTTGGACTCCTCTTGGATCTACAATAGGGCACCTGCCTTAACATAACTCTGATGTTAGAAAGTAGAAAAAAAAGAGGGAAAGAGTCTTGGATAACTTTATTAATCAATTAAACCATTGAGCCAAACCTACCCTGCAGTCCCTCACAATTACATGAGATCTTTAGTCTCCTTTATTTTATTTTATTTTATTTTATTTTATTTTATTTTATTTTGGTGGGGGGCAAAAGGAGAAAGAGAGAGAGAGAGCTTTAAGGAGACTTCAGGCCCAGCACAAAGCCTGGAAGGAGGCTTTTTTTTAATTTTCACCCTTCTTGTCCATTAAGTAAACGTAGCTTTTCTTTCTCACCTATGCATTATTTATATCTTTATGTACTCCTGCTCTTAATAAATTATTTCTCAGCTTATTTACTTCTCTGTGTCTTCATTTCTTCTTCTATAAAATGGGCTTTTTTTGAGACTTAAATGAGCGAATACTTATAAAATTCTTAGAACATTGTCTGGAGCACAGTATGCACTCATGTAGTGTTACAGTGTTACGCATTACTTGTCACTGTTGGTAACAGTGGTTATTGGTAACAGTGTTATATAACACCACCTGGGGAGTGTTTCCTCAGTCCTTCTTTATATATGTGATTTTGTTGGATAAGCAATATTCTAAGAAAAGGGCATATCATAATATATAATCTGTTTTGGAGGAGGGACAGTTATATTGTTTGTACTTTTTTATGGTCTTCCAAATTTTGTTTTACTATTAAAACTAACCACATAGTGAATATTTTTGTTTATGCATCTTTGCACACAACTATCTTATTTCCCTTATTTTGCACACAACTATCACATTTTCCCTAGGATCTAGTCTTAGAATTGTAATCACCCAGTGAACAGGTATTTTGATGTGACATAAGACCTCCAAATATTCCATGGCTTCCTTCTGTTTCCCAGCTTCTTTGCAGTTGGTTGGGGCCTAGTTCTGGTCAATAGGCTGGTAGGGTGTGGACCAAAGTAAGTTGTGTCATGTGTAGGTCAAATATTTTATTTCCAGGGTAAAAACTTTGGGTATTTTGTTCTCTCTGCTTTAGTGATTATCTGTGTTCTTACATGGAGGGCAATAGACCAAAGTCTGGACATGAAACAGACTTACATGAGAAAGAAGCAAATAATTTTGTTGTTAAGGACTGAGACGGTATCTCTTTATTACTGCTATGATGCAGACTTAGCTTCTGGGTGACAAAAATTGAGGAAATTGATATCAGAAATTAGCAGGATATTGATAAATTTTATGGCAGTGACAAAATTATTGACAAAACTATTGTATTTCCAGTGTATTTGTGGATCTATGTGAAGAGTTGGAAAGTAGGACTGTGGATCTATGTGAAGAGGTTGGAAAGTAGGACACCAATGGTATAAATCAATTGTTATTAGCTGCTATTGACAAATTATTACAAGTAAAATAAACTCAAGAAAGACTTGATCAATTTACAGGTATACTTGAAAGGGAAAAAATAAAATTTAGAAATTCAGAGACTTACGTGTTTGGAAAAGGCATCTGCTTATTACCTCAGAACAGTAAATCTACGAATAAAGATTATAAGGGTCAAAAATGTCCAGTAAAATTTTCAACTGATTAAATGCCCTCAGGTCAAAGACTGGACTAAGGCTATGGTTTCTTTCATTTACATAAATTAGCTCAACAGAAAGATGGATTTAAGGCGAGGCCTTGCCACTGAATATCTATGTACAATCTCAAAAA
>RCUC01049323.1:0-10236 GCA_003697995.1 Taxidea taxus jeffersonii | reverse complement strand
TTTTTTTTTTTTTTAAAGATTTTATTTATTTATTTGTTAGAGAGAGAGAGCGAGCACAGGCAGACAGAGTGGCAGGCAGAGGCAGAGGGAGAAGCAGGCTCCCTGCTGAGTAAGGAGCCCGATGTGGGACTCGATCCCAGGACGCTGGGATCATGACCTGAGCCGAAGGCAGCTGCTTAACCAACTGAGCCACCCAGGCGTCCCTGGCCCAGCTGTTTTGTCCATCCTCCCTCATAGGATTATGGTGAGCATCTAATGAAAGAATGCATGTGAAATATTTTATGTCAGAAGATGCTATACCAGTATAAGACCTGGTATTAGATTATACCAAATAGGGTATGTTCTTATTTTCAGCAACATTTTTTGGGTACCATCCATGTTTGCAGCTCTGTTGTGTGGATTCCTAGAGAACTATTAAGAAGCATTGGAAGCTACTACAAATTCTTTCTTATTAGTATTTTCTTGTGTGGCAGAGAAATCATATTTTATGTCACTTTGGCCTGACTTCACTGCTGCTGACTGCCATTTATACATTTCTGAAATGTAATCTAGTAAAGGGAAAAGTAGACATTTTTCTTCCTGGAAAGTCCTGTAGGTTTGCCACATGGCTTTGGGCAACAGTGGTTGAATTTCCAAATTCCTATCAATGAGGGAGCAACATATTCTTGGTGAGAGGAGGGGAACTAGGGGGAAGAAGTCTCTGTCAATAATATGTAAGAAAAGAGACTAAAAAGATTTCAGATCTGGAGGTCTTTCACTACAATCCTGTTAATTTGAACCTGACTGGAGTATTAGAAGGATTGTGTTTATGGAGATTGCTTTAGTAACCCAGCTTTGGATCCCAGCAAATAAGATTATCCACCCAAAGTGGCAGCATCTGGCTTGACCCAGGAATTGAGGCATATAAAAATAGTTATGGGGAAGTTTTAAAGAAGAAAACAGATGTAGTTTTAAAATTGGGATGGGATCTATTTGGTCAATGACTGTTTATATGGGTGTGGTCAAATCAGACATGCTTGAAAGATTTGTTTTTTATAATTCACCACAACTTATTACAAATGGCAGGGTTGCACTAGTATGGGTATGGCTTGCTTTAAGAAAATCCAGTATTTTTAACTCCACAAGTTTATAAACAGATGAACTAAGGGATGAATATTGTAAAAGGGTTCATTTATGGGATTTTCTTCCAGAATATTTAAAAGATGACTTGATTTACAAGTATGGTTTGCTCACGAGTTTACAGAAACACATCTGAGAGAAATATAAATGCACACATATATGCTCAACTGGGTTTAAATTCTTCATTAAGGAAGATAGGAACTACAGTATGTCTCAGGATGACTACACCTGCTGTAGGCTTGTTGTTACTGCAAATAGCCAGCTCACCTCTCACTTAACAATTGAGAGCTCCTTATTGTTGAGAAAGGCAGTCTGCCATGGGCTCTGTACTTTTTTGGTGGACATGCCCAGAATGCAAAGCTTTAACTATTCTTCACCTGGACTGTTTCTTAGGTTTATGTTTACTATGAACAGAATTGGGGGGTACAGTAATGTCTCTCTTTGGGATAAAGAACAGGTTAGCTTACTGCTTACCAGAAAACAGCATGGGCCTTAAGCTCAGTGTTCCTTATACAATGTGTTATAAACCCATTGTGTGCACAGCATCCATCTGGGCTAACAGCATTACTTCAATAGGATGTTGTGGCAACGGGGTCTGGCACTGCTGATACTCATGCTACTTTCTGTGCTATAAATAATAACAGTTTTTTGCCTCTGACCTAGGTGTTTCATGTCTTCTTTCAGTACCCATATAATAGTAACCAGCTAACTTATTGGCTTGTGTTCAAGGTAAAATCAAATCCCAGACCTGAAAATAATTTCAATTTGATTGTGTTGAGTCTCATTCTGTAGATTTGGGGCTATCTGGGCACTTTGTTGACTTGACATCAAAGGCATCTATGACTTTGTTTTCTCATCTTTTATTTGTCTAGGACTGCACATTAAAATAGTTACTATTTTCTTGTTATAGGTCTAAGCTATAGTAGCGGGTGCTTGGCTAGATTTTTGTTATTGTTGTTTTCTCTTACATTTAGAAAGGGGAATCTTTGGTACTATTGAATTGACATTTTCCTCTCCAAGAGCAACTCCACATTATACAAGAAAGAGAGAAACTAATATTATTAAGGAATCTCTACATTGGGAACAGAGGTTGTATGTACGATTTATGAATTGACAATATATACAAGATGCATATTTTAAAGGTATTGTAAAAATTCTCCATGTGTTGTTACCTGTGTATGAAGTACATTACTAGGAAGTATCTACCCGGACCACATGATAGATTTGTTTTGTGTTCTAAGAATTAGAATTCTGAGTCCAGGAATAGGTTTCTCTTTTGCTCTCTGAGTTGGGGCCAAGTGCCTTATCTCTTAGTTGAATTTCAGAACATTTGGGAAATGAAAGATACTACCTTTGGGATAGAATTTATGCTTGGGCGTTTGTACAGGTGACTTTGTGGATTTGATTTGTTGCATGTTTGTGAGTGGACATGGCGTGACCTGGATTTCTTTTAAGGGAACATAGAGAAATGATCCAAATGAATGCCATGTCCTTCAAATGATCACATTGTGAATCTGTATGTTATTCCTAAGCTATTGCCAATATTATGACTTAAACATTTCTATAATTCCTTTTATGGGGAGGGAGTATTCAGAGTCTGATGTCCAGTGGTGATAAACCTTTGTGCTTTTTTCCCAAACTGCCAAAAATCATTTAGAGGGAATTCAAAGGTTAAAGTAGGTGATCACATGGTATAAAGACATAAAGACATATAATGTAACAAAATTGATTTGCAGATAGAACCCAAAGGCCATTGCCAAATGAACTTCCAGACATCCTTTAGATGATGTCAGTTTCTCAGAACTAAGTGATGGCTTCCCAAAGTGTCAAGTATGAAGGGTCTAATAAATATGTCTGTATTTGTCAGCTTGGGCTTCTAAAACAAAATGTCATGTACTGGGTGGCTTAAACAAGAGACAGTCTTGAAGTTCTGGGCACTGGAAAGTCTAAGAGCTGGGTGCTAACTGATTTGGTTCCGAGCGAGGTTCCTCTTCCTGACCTGTAGATGTCATCTTGTTATCTTGTGTCCTCACATAACAGAGAGACAGGGAGACAGAGAGACAGAGAGACAGAGAGACAGATGTCTCTTCCTCATCTTAGCAGTGTACCACTTCCATTACTGGGGATTTATTCTTGTGACCTCATTTAAACCTCATTACTTTCTAAGTGCCCTACCTCCTATTGCCATCACATTGAGAGGTAAGGCTTCAACATATGAATTTTAGGGGGAGCGTTCAGTTCACAACAGTATTCACCCTGTTACATTTAGGTTCATGGCTGAGCTATATGGGCATGTCAATATCACTCCTAGTCTGTGTGGCATGGTGGAGGAGTGTATGCTTCATGACCAAGGGTACAGCCTATTAGAATTTATCCCATCTAATTCATCTTTATTCAATTCATTGCTGCAAGCTCTGGGAAAGCCAAGTTCTTCAATACAAGTGAGGCTTTTTATTGACTGGTGATGTGCTGGTCTCAAAATTCTGCCATGTTTCTAGAGACAAGGCCTTTCCCCTATTCTCATGATTATAGAATAGGTGCAGGGTACTTGGATATCCTCTGGTCCACTGTTTTCCAAATTTCAGCCATTTTGTGTCATGATTTTATAATACATACATACCAACTGTGTCATTATTAACTTATTTTCTTGAAAGTAACTCACTTGGAAAAACTATACATTTATTTAAAAAGGAGACTGTTTTGACACTATAGTTGAAAACCCATGTGACATAAATATAAGATAACCATAAAATAAATACACTGAAAGTGAAATAGTGTTATTAATTCTAACTAGATGCTGATTCTCTGAACCTGATTTCTAGATTTTGTTTGTTAACAAGAGAGATTAGCAAGTACTGAAGAAATATTAAAAACATATTAAGCCTGTGAAGTGTTATTGCACCTAAACTTGTTTGTGCCTTGTATCTACACCCTTGAAAATCCCCTCCCACACCGAGTCTGGTTTTGGCCATGTCATTTGCTTTGGCCATCAGACAATAGCAAATGTCATGCTACCAGTGACTTGAAAAGTACTTGCACATTGGGGCTTTCCCTCTCTTATTATTCTTGGAAATTTTGACCAGCACATGAACAAGCCTAGGCTAGACTAATGGATGATGAGAGTCACATGACCCGTTCACCCCATCACTGCAGCCAATAGCGGACTAATGATCAGGTTAATGACTGGGTGTGTGATTAGCTAACCCTTGTCAATCTGCTGGCTCCAACTGCAATAGTGGGCTCAGATCGGGTCAGCTGATCCTGGCCTAGATCAGCAAAAACAGTAGACCCATAGGTCTGAGGGCACTAATAAATGATTGTGCCACTCAAACATTTTAGGGTGGTTTGTTATTGAGCAAAAATGAACATAGATTCCAAAGTAAGATTTGGACCATGCAACTGATAGAACAAAATTTTCCAGTACAGTTTTTTCAGTGTTGAATTTGAGTTCAGCCATCTGGTCTTACAACTAATGATATACATCCCACACTTCAAGAAACTCTGATTCAGTCTAAGTTTCAGCTTTTAGGTGTAACAGCTAAAGGTCGAGAGAGATGACATGACTATACCTAGACTTCATATTTAGCTAGTGACAAAGATGATACTAGAGTTTAGGTCTCATGTGCGCAGTCTATTTCCAGAGCAATTTGCTGCCTTCTTCAAGGTTGGTGTGTTTAATCATAAAAAATGATGAGTAAGGTTTTAGGAAGACATTGTATCATCAGCTTATTTTATCTGTATCCTCTCATGAAAGTAGAAGAATCCAATTAACCCACAGAATTGAGAAAAGTCATTAAAATTTTTTTTTGGATTATCTGTGCTCTGGATTGAATTGTACCCAGCCCCAAAGATATATTGAAATCCTAACTCCCAGTACCAACGAATGTGACATTATCTGGAAACAGTCTTTGCAGATGTAGTCAGGTTAAGATGAGGCCATGCTAGGTTAGAGGAGGCCCTAAATTCAATGAATAGTGTCCTCATAGGAGAGAGAGATTTTTCACACAGAGACACCCAGAGGGAAAATAGCCATATGATGATAGAAGCAGAGATTAGGATTATGCTGCCACAAATCAAGGAATGCCAAGGATTACTGGGAACCACCAAAAACTAGTAAGAGGCAAGAAAGGATTCTTCCCTTGAGCTTTGAAGAGAATATGGCCCAACATTGATTGTCAATTTCTAGCATTTGCAACTGTGAAAGAATAAGTTTCTATTGTTTCAAGCCACACAGTTTGTGGGACTTTGCTATGGTAGCCCTAGGAAACCAAGGCATCTTGCTTGTTCACTTCTGTTGGCAATAATATTCCACCTATGTTATACCTAAATGAAATGCAAAGTAGAGAAACTGATAGAATAAGAAGGCCAGGGATTCAAAAACAATTTCATCCATCCCCTAAAAATAAGCCACTGAACAGAAACACTTATTTGGCTAACCAGGAGCTGAGTTTGTGTAGATGACAGTCATATAGCCTGGTCTCACATTTCTTTCCATCAACAAAGGAGGTACCAACGTTGTCACATTTTTCCCTTTGGGCTGCTCTGGCTTAGGCCTGAGGCAACAGAGCAAGTCTACTGGGCAGGATATTCTTCAGAGTTGGTAAAAGTGTAGAAATTCGGTCTTCATGGGGAAGTTAATATTCACCAAAGTATTCTCTGTAAGTTCATTTTATTTGGGGTGTGACAAATATCTGTATCTTTTGTCATCTTCTAGAGTGAAGACAGATACCATCAGAGTTGACATTCCCTCCTTTCTTCTTCTAATTCTGTTGTGATCTGAATATTGGTTTTCCTGCACAGGACAAAGTGATGTTGGCACCCACTGAATTACTATGTTCTGCTCCTTTGGGGCTCAGAGTAGCACTTCCTTTTCTTGGTTGCGTTAGTCATTATCCATTTACAGTCATTTACATTTTGAAATCCTTATCCTGCTGCATCAAAGTATTAATGGGGGGTGCAGAGCAGCTGCACCAAGGTAATTTACTTGGCTTCTGAAAACCTCCTCCAGATAATCCAGAAAAATCTGTCACATGGGGACCCCAATTTGTCTGATTACCTTGTTCTGACAGATGCTGGGGTCATATGCTTAGACTTTTATTTTTGTTGCTTTCATTTGGTTAATTCTATTAGTGGCTTATTCCGGACATGAAAGTCATTTGCTATTAAAAACAAATGTCATCTCAAAAGGAAAATCCCAAGGCTGCCTTTCCTTCTGATCTCCCCATCAACAGCAAAGTCTGTATGTTCAAATCAAAAGTGTTGCTTTGCATTAATTATCTTCTCTACCTCTTTGTGTTTGGGGGAATAATGCCTCTGAATAAAGAAGGAGAAAAAGGTCCTGATTGTTAGGTGAATTTGAAGCTATCCTTCGGACTGGATCTGAATGGCCCAACCAAGTTTGATGTCAACCATGAAAGTTCTACTGGTGAGCTTGTCAGCGACTCCCAGTTGCCTCAGAATAACTTTTTACCCCCTCTTCCTCAAGTGCTAATTTGTTTGGGCCCCCAATGTGCTCATCTACAAAGTCAGATTTCCTAGTTTCTCTGCAGCAAAGTGGACATGTGATGCAATTCTGACTAATGACATATAAGGAGAAGTCTGAGCCCCCTCAGACTTGTGGGAAAATTTTGCTTTTCTTAAGGTAGGCATTGTTCTTCCCTCCTTCTGGCCCCATTGTCTTCCTTCCTGCGCATGAAAGGTCTCAAGCTGGACTAGCCATCTTGTTACCAAGCAGGAGAAGCCAAGAGAAGTGCAGAAACTTTGCCCCTGTTGCACTTAGCTACCAAATCAATGCCAGGAAATGTCTACTTCTGGTCATCATCTTTCATGGGGAAAAATAATCCCCATTTTATCCGTATCACAGTTAAGTGGATTTTCTGTTATGTGCAGCCACACTTGATCCTTGGGTGATACAATGGATTTCTAAGAGCCCAGTATGTTTCTATGTCTTTGGTTGAAGAATTATTTGGAGCCAGAAGGAAATAGGAGCCAGGGAGGGAAGCCTCGCAGAGCAGAGCCCTGGCATTTGCTGTGTGTATGTCAGACTGAGCCTCTTATATTCTCAGTTCACTCAATGGCTTAGGGCTTTATTGCTGTTCTGGATAACTTGTCAGAGGGATTCCCTGGGTTTCCAGGCCCTTTTGGGGAATTGTATTTAATGAACAACTGCTTTGTTCATTTCCTCACTAATTTTCCACTCTTGAGAGAAAAAGGAAGCTCTGACTGAGATAATGATATACTAGTGCCCATTAGGAGAGAACGATGTACTAAGTGAATTAAGGAGGTGGAAGGATATATTTTTATGAATTGAAAAATGTCATTTTGTATACAAGAAGTCATTCTGAGTAAGGACAAAAATCCTCACAAAACCCAGAAATGCAGCTGGATTGGATCATCTCTTTTCCTGACATACCTTTAAAAAATTTGTTTCAGAATGTTCCAGTCATTCTTTACCACTGCAGTCTGAAAACTGGGAGTCTACTGGAGTCTCTTGAAATTATTCTGCTGGATGTGGCTGTCAGAGTGTCAGCTGGGGGTCTAGTCATATTACTACCATGGTTGGGAGATCTGGGCTTGCCCTGGGCTTTTCGGGGGGTCTCTGAGAGGTTTTCCTTCATGGGGATAGGCCCCATGGGCCCTGACCTAGAGAAAGACAGCTATTGTGGGCAGCACTCCAGGGCTGCAGAGGGACAAACCTCCTCATGAGGAGAGCAAGGTAGACCTCTCTGGATTTGCTTGCTTTCAATATCTAACTAGGTCCAGAGAATTTTTTGTTCACTTTCCATTGCTCTGGCTGTTCTCTTCATATAGCCTTACACAAAATGCACCTCCTCAGATAGCAAGTAGGAAGCAGGACAGTAAGCTAATCTAGAACCTGCTCTCAGTTCATCTGAAAGATCTGGGTTCTGCCCTAGTTTTGTCATTTATATGCTGGCTGACCTCAGGTAAGTTACTTAACTTCTCTGAGCCTTGGCTTCCCTATCTATAAAATTAATTATTTAGGTTGTCTATTATTGACACATAGGAAATGACCACAAAACTATCAGAGGCAGCCAACAATAACTTCTTACTCCCATACTGTTGGTCAAAGCAAGGGGCAGAGCTTTCTAGATTGCTGAAGAGTTAGCCTCTGACCCAGATCGTAAACTGCTTCATGCAGGTTATTCTGGAGCCCAGGCTGGAGGACAGTGGCTACCAGGAGCATGTTTTTCTCATGGTGCAGTTTGGCAGCTTCTAGGCTGGTGAGTGGAAACCTGTGATCCTCCTTAGGCTTGTAACTCATGCTCTGTCACTTTGGCTGTCACGCCATTGGTCAAAGCAAGTTACATGGCCAAGTCCCACATCCACAGAGTGGGAAATACATTCCTGCTATGGAGGAGGTAGGGAGTAAATATTTACTGAACAATATTCTAATGCCTGTTCCCAGCTTAAAGAGGTTTTAGAGTCATAATGAGGATGATGAAAGGCATTCAGCATGGAGGCATAGTATAGTAAGTACTCATTCAATGCTAGCTACTGTTTCTGCTGCCATCATGGCTATGTCTATTATGTTACACTCCCAGATTTAGCAGGGATGTGGGCTCTGGTGGGGAATACATTGAATAGACTGTGCACTATTCAAGACCTTGCTGGCATGAGAATCACAGCTTCTTCTCCTCTAGCCCAATAAGCAGTGATCCACCCTTTGACCTCAAATGGCCCATGGAAGCTTCTGAGAACTTTGGATCATTCTGATGCTGTTTCTTATGTACATCCTTGTACCTTTATAGCATGTGTATGCTGGTTCTCATTTGACTCTCTCCGTTATCCTGTGAAAAAAACTGAGAAGCCACTGCTGTTATCACTTTATGGAGAAGAGAACATGTTGTATTGATCCCAGGTGACATCTGTCCCTTCGGCCTTAGGGTCTCAAGTTTGCATGCCTAGGTATCATGTTCATGACAAGGGTATTAGTTGAGGTGTAGGAATTAACAATAAGGATTTGAACGTCAATATTTCTTCATTCCTTCATTCATTTACTCATTTAACAAGCAGACATTTATGGAACTGTTGTTATGTGCTCCGTAAGCACTGTGGGGGCACCCTGTAAGGAGTGGAGGGGTAGTTCCAGGCCCCTCTGGGGTTCAGAGCTTGGCAGGGAGTTGGTGGTGAGGGCCAGAGTCAGGAAGCCTGAGCTTGCCCACCATCGTGTCTTTTGTGAGCCATATGCAGCCTCCTCCCATATCTCCTTAGAGCACCCACTAGGTCTGACTAGACCATTCTTTCAGGTTGCACAGGAAGAGTTTAGGGTTCCCAGAGGGCCATACATTGACCTAGTTGGGGACATACCTAGTCCCTCACTTGAGTAAACTCCCTGTGATGATGGGGCTGCAAGATCCAATACTAGAGTTGGGGGTCAGGGGTCTGGATTTCTTCCTTGGCCAAATGGAAGATGGGGAGGCTATGTAGTGATATCCCCTTCCCACTCCCTCTTTATTTTCCTGTCTCTGAGATGGGACCTATGATGTACTAGATGGAAAAGGTCTTGATTAATTAATTCTTTATTCTTAAGCCTGAGCTAAACTCACAATTAAACCTATGAGTCTAATAGAGATTATTTATCCCCATTTTACAGATGAAGAAACAGGCTCAGAGAGGGTCAGCTACTTGTCCCTTGTTTTGCTAGAATCCCAGCTGACCTCACAGATGCTTTCTAGTCCTCAGATTCCATAATGCTTTCCCATTCACAAACACTCAGTGTTGTGTTGTTCCTTGCAGTGCCCTGAGCTTGCCAACACTTACCTGTCAGTGTTGTGAGGAGGCCTGAGGTAGGAGGAGGTGAACAAAGAATGAGAAGCTCCTCTTCTCTCTCCCACCCCAGGGAATCCTTATATCCCCCTTCCCCTCAACCCTGGATTTCGCAGGGGAAATCAATCCAGGACCTAAGCCCACTGGGTTAGGGGCTTATCATGTCCTGGGTTGACCTTGATTCAACAGAGCATGGCCAGTCTGTGCTGGGTGGGGACACTTACCTCTCCGCCAGTCCTGGATCCTTGGTCTTTGCTCATCTTCGGCCCCAGTCTGCTGTGGACCTAAGGTTTCTTGGTTGCTTTATCAGTTTCCCTCCTTCACTTTAGT
>RCUC01049320.1:0-12624 GCA_003697995.1 Taxidea taxus jeffersonii | reverse complement strand
TTTTTTTTTTTTTTTAAGATTTTATTTCTTTATTTGACAGGGAGAGAGAGATCACAAGCAGGCAGAGAGGCAGGCAGATAGAGAGGGGGAAGCAGGCTCCCTGCTGAGCAAAGAGCCGGATGCGGGGCTCGATCCCAGGACCCTGAGACCATGACCTGAGCTGAAGGCAGAGGCTTTAACCCACGAGCCACCCAGGTGCCCCAGGCAGTCTTTAAATAAACAGTTTGCCTATGAGCCTCCATCACATACAGAACACACACACCAAAAATTCCCACACATGAAAATGAATATTGTTCTGCATTAACAACCCCCCATCTCGTGTCAGCTTTGTCACCCACGTCCTCAGTTTCATTCATTATTCTTTCAGTGCCACAATTGGGCTTGGATCAACAATGAAATGTCTGAAGGTAATTTTTTAATTACTTATTAGAAGGACTTCAAACTCCAGTCAAGACTAAGCTATCACTCCACAGCTAAACACAGAGACAAAGACTAAACAGGTCAAAATGAATACAAAAACCTGCAAATGTAACGAGATAAAATTCTTTCAGGCCAAGGAAATCTCAGTTTCAATTAACCTCCGTTTTTTAAATCCTTTTTTATAGTACTCTTTCATTAAGTGCAAGAATTCTAATAACTTACCGGTCAGCAGCTTCCACATCAAAGCAAAATCTTCTGTCAATGGAGTCAGTATGCCTCTTGGTGCATTCTTTCAAAAAGAACACCTCTCCATCCCCCTGCAAATAATCATTTTAAATATTCTCAAAAACTACAATATAGACACACTAAAGAGCCCTATATTGGGGAGGAGGTGCCCCAAGTTTCAAGATTTTAAGTCCAGTTATCCTATGCTCTTTCAAACAGGTTTGTTTAAACACTATTTGTAATCTTTCTTTTTAAGACTTTATTTATTTATATGAGAGAGAGAGAGAAATTGAGAGAAAGAGAAAGCATGGGCGGGGTTAGACGCAGAGGGAGAGGAAGAAGCAGACTCGCTGCTGAGCAGGGGCCCAACATGGGGCTCGATCCCAGGACCCAGAGATTATGACTTGAGCCAGAGGCAGACGCTTAACCAACTGAGCCATCCAGAGATCCCTATTTATAATTTTAATCATTTTTGACATCCTCTTCTCCTTAAGGTTTTCTAGATCTTGCTTTGATTACAGTAACACTAAACCAGACCTCATGAGCACTAATTTTAAAAGGCAGATTAACAACACAGTTTCCCCATGCCAGAATATTTGTGATTCTCTTACTGCACTCTTTTTTAAAAAGAAATAATTTTTTAATTCATACTATGTGACACAATATGAAACAGGCAATATGTGACCATGCTTGACCTATAAAAACTTCAATTCCATATGAATGTACCTAAAAGGTGTTATGTATCAAAAGGTCCTAGAGTAGCTATTGTGATCATAGGAAGCTAGAACCCACTCAATCAATGTGGGTTTTGTTTCCAGAGAGGATCATTCTGAATTCATATTTAATTTGTTTTAATATGGTACTATTTTTACCTCACTAAACCATCCAAGGGAAATAATAGAAGCAATGCAGGAACACAGGTTCTAAGGAAAAAACCCTAAGACCCCCATGTACCTCCTTCTAGAACATTTTTATATTTTCTAAAATAGGAGAATCTCCAAGTAATATTAAACAAACATTCAAATATGCCAATATTCAAAATGTCACAGTCATTCTATTCTGAAGCGTATTTTTTATTATGTGGTGATTAAACAGAGACATCACTAAGCAGACAGGCATTAGCACCTGAATTAGTCCTGACAGGAACCTCATACTCAATCTTAAGCCCATCAGCCTTTAAGAGTTATATCCTCACTTCTTCTTCTTCTCCATGGCCTTGATTTTCCACATCTATTTCATTATTACAAAACTATATCTGTATGATAAGCTGCTTTAAATATGTTTCATGAAGATGCCAAGTATACATAAACAGAAGTGAACCTGAGTCAGTTCTGTATTCACCCAAGCAAAATCATGCCCATCTACCCAACAGGCAATGTCTTCCCCTTTTTTTAATGTGTTACCAATTATGTTCAATATTGGTGGAAGAGCTTTGCCTTCAGACTGCCAATTATTGCTATGAGGTGCCATTTCTATTTAAAACCCAAATAATGATCATCTTCCCTACAGAGCCAATTCCTGAGATCTTTGTGCTATCATGTGTTGTTTTGTTATTTATTTCTGTGGGAGGAGTAGTTAACTAACTGGGAATGGCCTATGTAAGAACTTTGCAAGTCTAAATGGAAAATAATAAAAATCACTACAAACTATCTAGTGTAGAATGTTTTGGGGCTGTGAATACATGTGTGCATATCAGATCTTTGCAAATACCATCCTGACAGAACACTGAGTTGTGAAAGCTCATTGTAGGTATTCCCTTTATCCTCCAAGAACAATGACATAAAAGGATTCTAGTCCTGATCATAAAAACCCATACATACAATCCAAAAACCACAAGTATTGTTGCTTACTGACCTACTTTATTTAGAAAGAAAATAAAGATTTTAGTCCTAAAACCAAAATATAATGTCTTTATCATCAGAGAATATAAACACCATTAAAATGTCAGCCTCAAAATAAAATCTTTAAAAAAAAAAAAAAAAATTAAAAAAAAAAAAAATGTCAGCCTCAGACACTGGGTGGCTCAGTGGATTAAGCGTCTGCCTTCTGCTCAGGTCATGATCCCAGGGTCCTGGGATGGAGTCCTACATCGGGCTCTCTGCTCAGTGGGGAGTCTGCTTCTCCCTCTGCCTCTGCCCCCTCTGTGTTCACACTCTCTCTTGAGGAAATTAAATAAATAAATAAATACATACATAGAATGTCACCTCAAAAACTACCTCTCATATAGAATTACATAATATATAATCAAATACTTACAAGTTTTCCCCCAGATCTGTGCTCAAATGGGATGATGTTGAACTTCTTGGCTGCTTTCCGATACATGCAGTAGTGTTTGACCCAACTGGAACCAAATGGAGCAGGCCCTTCAACAAGAAGTAGAACTGTACATTTTTCCTCATAAATAGCAGGTACAGAGTTTCAAAGATATTACTAAAGAGGAAAAACCCAATAAGCAGCAACTAATAAAGCTCAAGGAAACAAACCAGCAACATTTGTTGATTCCAATTTATTTTTTTAAAAAAATGGGAAAATAAGAAGGCTGGTTATTTGAGAGAAGACTCAAAACTTTTGAGCAACAAAGCAATGAGTTGAAGACATACTCTTCAAACAGTTTGCGGGACTGGGCCATTATCTTACACCTAAAAATCTCTTCATTGTGAGCTATATTTTTTGTTTATTTCCAGGTATTAAGACCTCACAAGGGTTTCAAGTATTCCATTCAATGTATGTGACGGGTTTGGATTCAGTTCTGGCCTCTCAAAATGATGCAATCAAAGAATCACAATGCTGAGAAAAAGCATCTAGTCCAGCATCTACAAGAGTGTTAAACCCACTATAGCACCTTGGTAGGCAGCTGCCCTTACTAACGATGGTAAAGCTAAGCTTTAAAATGGAAAATGAAGGATAGAGAGGCGAGCTATTCACATACAACCAGAACATTCTCAGAACCTCTTTTTACCTTATAAAGTCATTCTTATCACCACCTGAGCTCTTGGAAGACAGAGGTCTGTGTCAGGAATACCTAGCAATCTAGAGTTTCACACACCAGTAAAAGTCCAATCATAACCAAAGTTAGCTCCCAAAAGAAGCTGACTTTACCAAGTAAAGATGAAAAAAAAAAAAAAAAAGTAGAACCTTTTATTACCATCATTTCACCTGCAAACAAACAGACTTTCTATACTAAGAATCAAGAAGGACAAGCTTAGGAGGGAGAAAAGAACTCATTCAAAAGGAATCCACTGAGCTTTAAAAATTAGCCATTCACATTGTTTTGGGGGCAGTAGGGAATGAAAGGTGTTACTAGACCACAGTAAATCTCACCTCAGATCATCAGGACCAAAATCCAGGGACCACTGCTGTGTATGTTACAAATAGCTAGGATTTGTATCCTATTCTCTGGTTCAGAACATACTGTGCAGATATTTCACTAAATACTAAGAAAAAACAAAGGAGTGGAGGTGGATGGTTCATTATTATCTTTTGAATTTTAAAGAACTTAAGCTCAGACCAAATGCCCAAGAAATGACAAAGTCTAGCCTCAAACTGGAGTCTCTGGTCCCTAATACCAACATCTTCCCACTCATTAAGCCACTGTCCTTTCCCGACTCCCATCTGACCCGAGCACATAGGCTTTTTCACAGCTGTCCATACGCCAGATAATATCCTAGATAGTGTGACACAGACTGACAATTCCAGCATTCAGAACCTGTGATCTAGGGGATATTATTTTTCTCCATTTTCTCAACAGTGCTTCCATTTTCTCAATGGTCAATGGAGTAATAATAGTAATGGAGTAATAATAGTACTGCACACTTCATAGGGTTTTTTTAATGGGTTAAATGAGACAAGGGTATAAAAAGTTTAGCACAGTATCTGGCATGCAGTTAATAAAAGTAGATTTTGCCCCTACGGTTTTCGTTCTGTTTTTCCAACTAGACCCAGCCCAATTCCTCTCAAAGACAGCAAGTTGAACAATAGCTATGAATCTAAAAATTTTAAAGTTTCCTGTAATTTTCACCAGGGCATATAATACAAAAATTCTATCCTTCATATGTCTCCAACCTACACATTAATTTAGTTATTTCAAATTCAAAACAAACAGATTAAAAAGCTAAAGCATCAGAAAGATGCCAAGTTCTACTTGCCATGTAACTCTTCTTCGTGAGACATGAAGACTAAGCCCAGACTGAATAAGGACAAATGGAAAAAGAACCACTCTGCCGACCACACATGCATTAACTTCACTTGGAAGCGTAGCTATCCCATAGCTCTTCCCTGAGTACTCTCTCCTACTCCAGTGGTCGGTTGGAAAGTCCTGTAAATCAGCCACACTACTGAAAACTGAAGGGTGCTGGGCTACAGTCAGGTGTGGGAAGGCAGGAAAACAGCAAATACAGAAACATTTTCACATTCTCCTCCCTTCTACTAAACAGTACTCGAGTTCTACAGTTAATGAAGTAAAGTTTAAGAGCTGAACAGTTAAAATAAGACCAAACTATCAAAAAGTTTGAAAGAGTCTTTAGGTGCCTTAATTTTCAAAATAAGGACACTTTATGCACCGCATATCCACTGAGAGCAACAATACTAAAAATTCCATGAGATAAGTTAGAATGCCATCTAGGACTATTTTTTATAGCCATCTGCAATCACCCTGATAATTTTAGCAAGAACAAATGATCTCAGATCGGTATGGAAAGAATTGATGTAAAGGAATAGGAGGAATGTGTCCCTGTTGACTTGAGCATGGAAAAGGAGGGCTGTGGGAGGGGGAGGGCGTGCATATGTATATGAATGTGCATATGTGTGTGCGTAGGTGATAAGGACAGTGAGGGATGAAGGGAAGGGAGGAAAAATACCTCACCTCGCTTTCAGGCTTACACCAAGTTCTGGCATCCTTATAAGCAAGTTTTAGCAAAGTGTGATGCAGAATTCCGGGGTGCATCTGGAAAGTGGGGTGCTCCTTGAGTTCCTAATTTCACTGTCCTCTCCCTAGAGCAAGAATGTGTCTTCCCTCACAATACAAAATATACCCTCTAAGACAAGAGGGGCAAAGGAGGTAGTAGGAATAACTGTTCCAAAAATAGAGTAATTACAGTAAGAGTTTTAAAATAATTTTTCATTAGTCATTCATCACTGCTGGATCCTCTTACTTTTTTCCTGTACATACAAGTAGCCTTCTGCCGTGAACTGACTTGCTCGTTTGTGGTCCTTGGGATTCTGTCTTATTTTGTTCATAAGCTCTTCCACTTCTGACCTCGTTCCTTCAAAACGATTCCGTGTCTGAAATAGATTTAAAAAACAAAACAAAACACATGTAAGTTTTAAGTTCTCATATGACCTTTTTCATGTACATTTTTAAGTCTCTGGATAACTATAATTAAATTGGTAGGATTTTTCTATAAACTTCTTGAAATATACCCACCCTTTCCAGTGTGTCTTTTTGTTAAGATTACCGTTAAAAGAGGGGCACCTGGGTGGCTCAGTGGGTTAAAGCCTCTGCCTTCAGCCCGGGTCATGATCCCAGGGTCCTGGGATCGAGCCCTGCATCGGGCTTTCTGCTCGGTGGGGAGCCTGCTTCCTCCTCTCTCTCTGCCTGCCTCTCTGCCTACTTGTGATCTCTGCCTGTCAAATAAATAAATTTTTTTAAAAATCTAAAAAAAAAAAAAAAAAAGATTACCGTTAAAAGAAAAAAAATTAGTGGTAGAATAGCTAATAGAGGAGTCTAAGCTAAGGTAACTGGAGGTTCTTTACTCTTGAAGCTTTTGAACACCAAGAATGCTTGTGTTATTCAACATAAGAATTTGTAGCTCCACATCCCACAATATTACTAAATCTTAGATTAAAAAAAAAAAAAGTAGGTCAAAAAAGATCTGGGAAGTCTTTCCTTTGCACAATCAATCTGACTCACTATTATTATACCAGCAGTATTAGGTACTCAGAACCTAAAAAACTTAATTCTTCTCTGCCAACTGATAAATATGAGGTCATTTTTGCAGGTCATGGTAATTGCACTTGAAATGACATTTCTCAGATAAAGAAGAATGGGGGAAGGAATCTCGTGTACAAATAATGTCTTTGCTATCTGGAGAGACAAATCACATTTCTGAAACCCAGGAGACTTGGAATGCCAATATCTATGTCACACGGACACGCTGGAAACGTACATGCAAGGTGAAGTGACGAAATTACCAAGGCAAGCATGATGAGTCAGCACCACCAAGTTTCTGGACATTTCTTTTATCCACACTCTAAAATAACTGTATTAACACCAAAAACCTGCTGATGTGAAATTGTGGAGAAGCAGAGATAAAAAAAATTTTTTTTATTTATTGAAATCCCTCCCCTCTCTTCCCTACAATGAAAGGAGTTACCAAGGGTCCTAGAACAGGAAAATGGCAGAATGGTACACATTTTTAGGGGAATGGGAGTCTGATAAATGTGGATTGCAAAGGGGAAAACTTATCTGCAGAAGCTTATTTTAAACACAAGCTGAGAGTTAAAAAAAAAAAAAAAGTATGTACTAGAACAAAATGCAGGGTGCAAGGAGGGTGGGACTCATCTACTAATGGCCAGTCCCCTCCTTCCCTTCCTATTTCTTATGCCTCCAGGATTTCTTGTCCCTATTTTAACACTGATTATACTCTGATTTTATTTATTTGCCTCGTTTGTCACTTTACTTAGATTTCTCTCAACCCTCACTTCTTCCTGAATGTGTGTGTGTGTATAATATTTATACATATAAAGACTTGAGAGATATTGCAGGTTTGGTTCCAGGCCACTGCAATAAAGTGAATATTGCGATTAAGCAAGTGAAGTGAATTTTGGAGTCTCCTGGTGTATATAAAATTTATGTTTACACTATACTGTAGTCTATTAAGTGCAATAGAATTATGTCTTAAAAATGTACATACCTTATGTATAAAATACTATTTGCTTAAAAAAAAAAAAAAGACCCACTAACCATCATCTGAGCTTTCAGTCATAATCATTTTGGTGGAGGATCTTGCTTTGATATTGACAAAGCTGCTGACTGACCGGGGTGGTGGCTGCTGAAGGCTGGGGTGGCTGGGGCAATGTTTTTTTTGTTTGTTTTGGGTTGTTTTTTTTAAGATTTTTTATTTATTTATTTGACAGACATCACAAGACAGAGATCACAAGTAGCAGAGAGGCAGGCAGAGAGAGAGGAGGAAGCAGGCTCCCCGCTGAGCAGAGAGCCCGATGCAGGGCTTTATCCTAGGACCCCGAGATCATGACCTGAGCTGAAGGCAGAGGCTTAACCCAGTGAGCCACCCAGGCGCCCCTGGGGCACTGTTTTGAAATAAGACAACAATGATATTTGGTAGCAATTTACCCACGATAAAACTTCTTTCCAAGTTGGACTCAACCCTCTCAAACCCTGCTGCTGTTTTATCAATCAAATTTATGGAATGTTCTAACTTCTTTGTTGTCATTTTAACCAACCTTCACAGCATCTTCACCAGCAGTAGCTTCCACCTCAGGAAACCGTTTTCTTTGCTCATGAATAAAAAGCAACTCATCTGTTCTAGATTTATCATGACACTGTAACAATTCAGCCCCTTCTTCAGGCTCCACTTCTAATTCCGGTTCTCTTGCTGTTCCCACCCCATCTGTGGTTACTGCCTCCTCTGAAGCCTCGAACCCCTCAACGTCATCCTTGAGAGCTGGAATCAGCTTCTTCCAATCTCCTGCTTATGTTGATATTCTGACGTCTTCCCGTGAATCACGAATATTCTCAGTGGCTTCTAGCTCTCAACAGAAGGCTTAAAATATTCGGTAAAGCACACTGTTAACAGACGTGCTGTCATCCAGACCTTGCTGGTCCATTCACAGAACACAGGTGAAGCAGGTTCAGTCTAACTCTCAAGGGCCCTATGATTTTCAGAATGAGCACCGGCTTCAACTTAAAGTCATCAGCTGCAGTAGCCTCTAACAAGAGAGTCAGCCTGTCCCTTGACACTTCGAAGCCAAACATTATCTACACTGAACATCTGCTGTGTAGCGAGGCCACCTTCATGAATTTTCTTAGCTGGACCTTCTGGATCCAGCTGCTTGCTGCAGCTCCTCCATCAGCCCATGCCCCTTTACCTCACACTCTTCCATTAGGGAGATAGCTTCTTCCTTAAGAACCAACCTCTGCCGGCTTCCACCTTTTCTTCTGCAGCTTCCTCACCTCTCTGAGCCTTCAAAGAACTGAAGAGAGTTAGGGCCCCGCTCTGGATTAGGCCTGGGATTCAGGGAATGTTGTGGCTGGTTTGGTTTTCTATCCAGACCACTCCGACTCTCCCCATATCAGCATTAAGACTGTTCTGCTTTCTCAGCATCCATGTGTTCACTGGAGTAGCACCTTTCATTTCCCTCAAGAACTTCTCCTTTGCACTCACAACTTGGCTAACTGTTTGGGGCAAAAGGCCTAGGTTTCAGCCTGTCTGAGCTTTCGACAGGTCTAGCTCACTAAGCTTTCTTCTAGCTTTTGATTTAGTGTGTGACTCTTCCTTTCACTTGAACACTTAAAGGCCAATATAGGGTTACTCACTGGCCAAATCTCAATATTGCTGTGTCTCAGAGAATAGGGAAGCCTGAGCAGAGGGAGAAAGATGGGGCTGTGGGACAGCTGGTCAGTGGAGCAGTCAGAACACACATAACATTCATTGATTACGTTCACTATCATATGCGGGCACACTTTGTGACACCTCAAAACAATTACAATAGTAACATCAAAATTCATGGATCATAATCACAAATGTAACGATAATGAAAAAGCCTGAATTATCATGAGAATTACCAAAATGTGAGACAGGGACACAAGGTAAGCAACTGCTACTATAAAAGTAACACAACATTGTGTGATATAGATTGCCGTAAACCTTCAATTTGTAAAAAACAAAAACAAACAAACAAAAAAAAAAACAGAAAACACAGTATCTTTGAAGCTTAAAAAAGCAGAGCACAATGGAGTCAGGCATGCCTATACATACACACACACAGATACAGATACACGCATGCCGTATGTGCACAGATGCCGGCGTGTGCACACACACACACACACAGACCTGCACACACGTAGACATTCCTGTTAATCTTATGTGTTGCACCCAATACTTTCATTATTTATATTAATGCTCAAATTGTCCTGGGATTGGACCAGCAGGGGACCCTTCTAGCTGAATCTTGAATCTTTTGAGACACTCCCTTAATTGACTAATCCCTTACTCTATGGTCCCAAAAGGAGTCTTGATACTTTCTCTGTCCCAGTCCTAGAAGCAATGATTTTTCCCTCTAGAAGCCCTTGTTCCTTTTAGTGGAGTGTAGTATTTAGAAACCAAAATCTGGTCACAGTGTGTCACAGTTAAAGGAGTGTCACCGCTTCTGTGTGTTCTTGGCAGACAGAAAAACTACACGGATCTATATATATGTACACAAAAATAGGTGGGGTTTTCTTTCACACACATACATTTCTATATGTCTCTATATTGAAAAACCTGTATGTTCACACCAGCAAGTATAACCCCAATCCAATACTCCAGTTTCTTTCCAGCCTATCCCTTCCCAATTTGGAAGATTTGCCTATTTATTTGACAGAGAGAGAAAGAGAGAGAGTGTGCGCAGGAGCACACACAGACAGGGGGAGGGGCAGAGGGAGAGGAAGAGAGAGAATCTCAAGCAGACTCCCTGCTCAGCAGGGAGTCCGACATAGGGCTTGATCTCATGACCCTGAGATCATGGCCTGAGCCAAAATCAAGAGTCGGTAGCCTAACTAAACCACCCAGGCACCCCTCCTTTCCTAATTTTGTACATTTCTTTTCAGAGAGTGAGAACTCTAGCTCCCATTATTCTCAATCTATTTATTTATTTGTTCAATTAACACAACTGCTCAATATAATCAATCTCCCAAATACTCTAGCCACCTCTTCTGCAGGCTGCCTCTACACCCTCCCCACCCCCCCAACATCCCCACTTTCCCTGCTGCAGACTCAACCATGGAGTACCACCTGCCCTCACTGTCCTACTTCCTCAGATGCACAGGACTCTGCACTGGGGAGGGGAGAGAATGATTTTGCCATTTTAGGTAAATTATGAATAAGAGTGAAAATTGCATTTTTAAAATTTTTTTATAAAGATTTTATTTACTTATTTGAGAGCGAGAGCATGACAGGGGGAGGGTCAGAGGAAGAAGCAGACTTCCTGCGGAACAGGGAGCCTGGCAGGACTCCATCCCAGGACCCTGGGACCATGACCTCAGCCGAATGCAGACATTTAACCAACTGAGCCACCAGGCATCCCTACAGTTTTTTAAAATCTGAATATAAATAATAGAATGGCTAGAAACTCACAATCTCCAATTCTAAGTTCCAGGAAAATATTATCATCAAATAATAATAATGTTAGACTGGAAACAGTACAGTAAGTGACCAGTAGAATGTTTACACTGTGGCTGGCACAACTGAAAATACTTTTTGGTGCTTCAAATCTTCAAAATAACCTCTGAGATAGCCTGTACTATCCACTGTCAATAAAAAGGAAAAGGAAAAGGAATTCCTTTCCTAGCATGCTTTCCTACATAAATTTCCAAATAAACCAGTCTTAAATTAAGCCTTATAAATTAAGTATATTATTACATCACCTCTTTGGGAAGAGGAGGATTCAATTTGGGGACCAGGCCAGAATTCAGACACATTTGAGTATGTCTAGAAACCTGGTGGGTCAGGCTTAACATAGGTTCACTCCCATGTTAAGGGAAAAAGGAAGACGAGAGAGAGAAGGAGCTTTGCACAGTAGTTATCCAGAAATAAAGCTTTCAAGGCAGAGGGAAAAGGCTGATTCCAAGCACAGGTAGCCATTTTAAGTTTTCCCATCCTGGTCCCATGACCTCATTCAGAGAGAAAAGAAAGACAAAGTATAATTGAAAATACAAAAAAGGTTTCATGAAACAGCTGTAAAACATGAGGGTGGGTCCCATGAAGCTCTGCTTTAATAACCTTGCAAAATAACGTAACAGAAAAGAGGTAAGGCCCTACACACACACACACACACACACACACACACACACACACACCCTCACTGTAATCCCCATATTCCCCTAAAAGGCCCCCAAACAGAGGGAGGTGACAGAAAAAGGAATGGCAGGCAACAAACCCCAGGTGAAAAGGTAATAGAGTCTAAATCCCATATAAGACACCTTCCATGGGGATGAGGGAAACACAGTTTAGAACTGGTAAGAGGTAGAGGTGAATGGAGATTCACCCACAGGGCCTAAATCTGAGTTCCTACAATTAAAGGGACTCTTGTGTTACCCACAAGTTGCTGAGGTCTGGGAAAGCAGATGGCCATATCAATACATTCCCCAGCTCCTATGTTAACGGGCCCTAGACACACCATGAGTGACCCATTTATATCCCAGCACAGAATCTGAAACCAACCACCATGGTCGCTTGGAGGGAGTCCGCCCAATTTCCAATGCTGGACCTGACCCAAAAGCAGTAGGACAGCAAGAAGTTACTGTCCTCAGTGTCCTCATCTGTAAAATATGAATGACAAAATCTACATCATAGGACTTCTATGAAGATGAAATGTGCAAATTCCCAATAAAGCACATGGGTAATAGCTGGTTCACGGTAACAAAATAAATGTAAATGACATTACTACTACTACTACTATTACAATGTCACCGTAAAGTGACAGTTATTCTCATCAAAGCATAAAGGAAAATCTTCAATATCAGACTAACAGTTCATTGTTGTAAAGCTGATTGCAAGATAAAGTATACTTTAAAATTTTTTTTCAGAATATAAAAACAAATGCACAACATTATAAAGCACAGAGAAGGAGCATAAACAGTCTTGCCTTGGGGGCAGAAAGAAAATGTTTTAAAGCGATTAAAAGTGACCATAAACCTACCCCTCAGAAATAAGCACTTTCATATTTTTACACAATCACTTCCAATCCCTTAAAAAAAAAAAA
>RCUC01049319.1:0-10908 GCA_003697995.1 Taxidea taxus jeffersonii | reverse complement strand
AATGTGGGCTTTGAATGAAATGTAGCACAAAGAAAGATTTAACTTCGTAGAAAATTAGGCCCCTTGGAAACAGATGCCTTTGAATGCCTCCCGCTTTAGAGGAAACTCCCTTATTTAGTTTTGAAACTAGGACTGGTGTTTAGTTAAATCTCCTGCAGTCTCAGTTCACTGAAGGTGACAGAAGTACTCACTCGAGCTCAATGAGAACTAGAGGCGACAGTAAATTTTTCAGGCAGCGACAGGAGATCTTGTTATAGGAGTCAGAACGGGGGTCAGGGCAGAGCCTGTTGATGATTGAGGAAAAGAGAAGTAAATTCATTCTGCTTCGGGCACTTTGTCAGGTGCCAATAGCTTACCGTTGAGAACTAGTCACCCGTTCTAGTCGTATGGCCCTAGAGGTCACTCATTTGATATAAATCATAACACCACGTAGACGCAGCAACCTATTGCCACTTGGGATGAAATAAAAAAGAGGAATGCTGCTTTCGGAATGGAAATGCCTGCGAATATCCCCCCACATGTTGCTGTTTAATGCAATATGTGGTTAGATATTGATCTGCCGAATCAAGTCATTAAAATGTGCAGTTTTTGTTTATTGGAATGAAGCAATTAAATGGTTCAGTTATGCCAGACCTTACCTTTTCTGATGAAAACTATTGATTTCTTGCCACAGCTTTATAAGCGACAATGTTTTTGATTACTCTTGACAAACCTCCTTGGAGTGTTAATTAAAATTGTACCAGATGAGCAGGTGTGGGAGATCATTAGATCGCCCGGATCACACGTCTACACTTCATATTCTGCAGCCTTGCATAATGAATAGGGCACAAGAGGGGAAAAACAATATCTTCATCAGCAGAATTAGCATCTTCACTTTTTAAAAAACTAGGTGACATTCCGTGTTACAGGACAGATGCTTTGGAATTACGGGCTCCCTCCTACCACGACATTTGACCAAAATTTGCTTCTTATGTTTGGCTTTGATTTTTTTTTTCAGTGTCTAATGAGTTGTTTGTGTTTCTGAGGTTGCAAATACTTAAACACATATTTATATGGAAAACTGAGGAATCAAATAAGGCTCTTCCAGTGTTTATGCAGATGAAGTCATGAATATTAATAGGATTCCATTTAATACTTTAGAAATCCCTCAGTAAGATATCTTCGACATGGTTTTAAGAAATATTTTACTACTTGTTTCTGGGACCCCTATGAAATATGGTCATTTAGGAACGTGCTCTCTTGAAGACTACAGCTTGTTGATTTGTAATCGCTGTTATGAGATTGTTGTATTTTAAAAATTAAAAATACTCAATGATAATTTATAAAACCGAGGCAAATCATATTCATGTTTTTTTTAGAAACAGATGATCTCCGCATTACTGCTATTTGCTATGAAGCTTGATTTAATTATTATTATTATTTCATCAATATAGGCGTTGAGGTAGTTTGTTCATTTTTGTTGTAAGGCACAGAATTTAAGTCATTGAAATAATTAGATTTCAGATACTCTAGAATCTGGTGTCTATATATAGCAAGGCAGCTTGTATTTCTCTGATTCATAGGCCCTGAAAAGAACTTTAAAAGGTCATCTAATCCAATCCCCTGCTGCCAAAGTAGCTGTTTAAAAATGCACTATTTTTCATTAGTCTGGAATTTTAAAAAGGATTAATGAATTTATAAATGTATTATTTAAAGTGTTCTGATCATGTATATCTAACTGGAGCTAACTGTTAGACTTTGAAATGATCTGGTGTTTTTCTTTTCCCTTTTAAATCTCGACTTCTTGTCGTAGAATGTCTCAGGGTTTACAAAGTGCTTTTCTGTTTATATTTTCTCATTTGATCAACAACTAAGTTTTATATCTCAGGAAAATGTTTTATAATTTTTTAAATAAACCTTTGACTCAGTTTACTCAACTGACTTAATAATATTTATATGCTCTAATTCTTTGAAGCTCTGTTGTTGTTTCATAGCCTCTGTTATAGTAGCTTCTGGAAAGCATAAATAAACCTTAAGCTATCCTTGTATTTTGTAGGTGGATGGAAATATGAAGTTCATGTAAGAGCTTCAATATAGTTCATTAGGACTAAAAAGCAACCCACTATTTTGATCAAGTCTTATAAATAGTAACTATACCCACCATTTAAGCAAAATATTATAAATAATCAACGTAGAATAGCTTCGCAGGTCTTAGCATTCTAATGTTAGAAAATATATCTGCTTGGGGCGCCTGGGTGGCTCAGTGGGTTAAGCCTCTGCCTTTGGCTCAGGTCATGATCTTGGGGTCCTGGGATCGAGCCCTGCATGGGGCTTTCTGCTCAGCAAGGAGACTGCTTCCTCCTCTCTCTCTCTGCCTGCCTCTCTGCCTACTTGTGATCTCTGTCTGTCAAATAAATAAATAAAATCTGTAAAAATATATATATATATCTGCTTATTTCTGCATAATAAACCATCCCCAAAATCAGTGGTTGCAACCAAAGAAATTATTGATTTTGTTCATGAATCTTCAGTTTGAGAGGGGTGGGTTCATCTGCTGGGACAACTGGCCTAGAAGCTAGAGGATCTGCTTTCAAGGTAGCAGTTTGGGAGTTGGTACTAGCTGTCATCTGAGGAACTCAGCTGGGGCTGCGGGCCAGAGTCTTCTCCATGTGGGCCTTCCCATAGCCTTCTGGGATTACCTTCCCGCAAGGTAGCTGGGATCCAAGAGCAAATGTCCTGAGAGAATAAGGCAGAAGTACACTGCATTTCAAGACTCTAGCCTTGGAAGTCACATAGCATGACTTACACTCTACTCTTGGTTGAGGTAGTTCTAATGGTCTGCTTAAGTTCAAGGAGGGGTTTGCGTAGGTTCCCTTGAAAGGAAAAGCACCGAGAGTGTCCCAAGAGCTTGTGGACTGAGAAATGTGCCCATCTTTGGGTGATACAGTTTGCCATGGAAACCACTTGTTCAGTCTCTTTTTATGACAGGTATTATTTTGCATATGGTTTAATTTGAGAGACAAAAAGTGAATGGGAAATCCGATATGATTCCAATAATTCATCTGCAGTTACTCTTTAAACAATATGCTGTAAGTTGTGTTTTATTTCAGAGAAAAAGACATAAAGAAGGATAATTTTTTAGAAGATTTTACTTATTCATTTATTTTAGAGAGAGAGAATAAAGGGGAGGAACAGAGAGGGAGACGGAGAGAGAGAAACTCAAGCAGACTCCACACTGAGTGTGGAGCCCGATCAGGAGCTCAAAGTCATGACCCCAAGATCATGACCTGAACCGAAATCCAGAGTCAGATGCTCAACTGAAGAAGCCACCCAGGTGTCTCAAGAAGGATGCTTTTTAATGAGATAGTGAGTATGAAAGCACTTTGAAATCTACAATCTCTAATGTAAGACAATGAAAAATAGAAACCATGGATTAAAAAATAATAACAAATAATCACAATTGTTTAGTTAACATGTGGCTCACCATCCTCTGAGAATCAGTTAAGTTCTGATGAAAATGAGCCCCACTGTTTCAGAAAACTCTAGCTCTTTGGACAGTTCTCATTGTTGCTATTGTATATTGTTTCCCTAGAAACTCATAGTGTCATTTTTTTTAAAGGTTTTATTTATTTATTTGACAGAGATCACAAGTAGGCAGAGAGGCTGGCAGAGAGAGATGAAGGGAAGCTGAGCAGAGAGCCTGACTCGGGGCTCGATCCCAGGACCCCGAGATCATGACCTGAGCAGAAGGCAGAGGCTTTAATCCACTGAGCCACCCAGGCGCCCCTCATAATGTCATTTGCTGCGGCAATCATATTTGATGTTTGCTGAAAGTTGAGATTGCTGTATTGTAGAATGATGTATTTGGATCTTCAAGAGTTCTCTCCTTCATTCAGTGAGTACTTTCTGTATTTTCATAATGTGCCAGGCACTGTTCTAGGCACTTTAAGTTGTTGGTTTTTTTTTCTCAGACGGTTACTTGTGATGTACACAATTATGTAAATTTTATTTTAATAAATTTTATTTTTAAATTTTAAATTTTATTTAACCGATGTAATACATTTCTCTGTGATTTTTTCCTTTTGAACAATTGAAGAGGGTGCCTATGCTTAATTTGTAATCATGAAAAGAATGAGGAGGTAAAGGCAATTTTTAGAAGCTATTGGAAGGTTTATCTTGCTCTTGGGTGCATAATTAATCAATAAGTGGAACTTGGAATGTTTGGTATAAATTGTTCAATGAAACATAGTGATATCTGTCCAAAAAATAGTGTATTTAGGGACACCTGGGTGGCTCAGTTGGTTAAGCAGCTGCCTTTGGCTCAGGTCATGATCCCAGCATCCTGGGATCGAGTCCCATATCGGGCTCCTTGCTCGGCAGGGATCCTGCTTCTCCCTCTGCCTCTGCCTGCCACTCTGTCTGCCTGTGCTTGTTCACTCTCTCTCCCTTTTTCTCTGACAAATAAATAAATAAATAAAATTTTTTTTAAAAAGAAAAAAAATAGTGTATTTAGCACTTATTAATGTATTTTTAAAAACTCTGCTGTGGGTCCTTGTTAGCCAATATAACCACCTCATAGAATCAGTTTTTTAGATAGTAACTTTTAAAAAATTTATTTGAGAGAGAGAATGGGAGAGAGAGAGAGAGAGAGAGAGAGACAGCGTCGGAGTTGGGGGAGGGTCGGAGGGAGAAGCAGACTACCTGCAGAGCAGGGAGCCCAATGCCCGACTCAATCCCAGGACTCCAGGATTATGACCTGAGCCGAAGGTAGTGGCTTAACCAAACTGAGCCAACCAGGCCCTCCTTAATCAATTTTTTAGAATAGATTTTTAAACGATCATTTCCAACCACCATTTGCTGAAATACATTACCTTGTGGCAGGCATCTTTGCGTGCATGATGTCCGTTAATCCTTAGATGAAACCTGTGCTGATCTGTCATCTCCCCATTTCACAGGTCAGCCTATCTCTGCTCATCAGCTCTTCTTTTGCTGCAGGCTTTTTCCTATCTATGTCACCCCACCCCAGATAAGGAAGGAAAATGCAACCTCTGTGAAACTTGCTAGAACCACACAGTTTACCTAGATCATGTGTTCAGGATTCCCTAAATTATCAATTTCACTTATGCATAAAATTTCTGCCCCTCATTTCAACTGTTCACTGAGATCTGGTCGTGCTCTGCACCTGAGAGGCCACGGTTACATTTCCGACCAGAACAGTCGAGATCGAGTCCTCACACCTACATTATTGAGTTTCTGTGTCACCGGCAGTGAAGTGAAATTCCACTAACCAAACTTTTTTTTTTTTAAGATTTTATTTATTTATTTGACAGAGATCACAAGTAGGAAGAGAGAGAGGAGGAAGCAGTCTCCTTGCTGAGCAGAAAGCCCCATGCAGGGCTCGATCCCAGGACCCTGGGGTCATGACCTGAGCCGAAGGCAGAGGCTTTAACCCACTGAGCCACCCAGGCGCCCCAATCAAACGGTTTTTAATCCTTATGGTACAAACACCACCAGCAGCGATGAAGTAGTATCTTTATCTCTGGCCCTCCGGACTCCACTGGCCCGGCACCCTGCGGTTTTGCCCAGGCGGCAGTGACCGCCGTGGGTGCTGCGGCCCCAGATGTGCAGATGTAGCATCTCCCAGATGTCCCGAGAAAGCCAGACCAGCTGGTAAGTGAGCCAGGGCAGATTGCTCCGCCCTTTCTTCGCCAGGCAGGGCACCAACTGCGCCGGTTGGTGCATTTCACACAGAGTCGTGTTGACTCGTTTAGTTCTCCCTTTCCAGGGCGGCCTCTCTCACTCGGGACTACCCGCGCTGGCCGCGTGTCAGGACGGCCGCGGGGAGGCCGCGCTGCGCGAGAAGGGAGCCTGCGTGTGCACGGATGCACTTGCACGGCCGTCCCGTCCGTGCCGGTGGAGGAGAGTAGCTTCTGAGGGGCGATCTCTCCCTTTTCAGGACCCTGGCCGCCCTCTGTTTATCGGCCAGGTGTGCCTTGGTGGTGTTTTAATGGCTTGTGTGTCAGACGTATTGCATATTAAACCAGCAAAGCCTGCGGTCTCGTAGGAGCTACGCTGCCCTTTATTCTCTCCTCCATGTTGAAAATCATTGCTGTCAGCCCGTGGTCTCCCAGCTGCCCGGGAGAACTTTGGCATAGTTTCCCTAACCTTTCCAACAGTAAAAGCAAAACTCTCTTTTGATAAAAAAGCCGGAGGACTTTGGCACGTAGCCATTAAGGATGCAGGCGACCCGGCTGCGATCTGACAGAATATTCCACAAAACACTCCAAAGTTCTCTCTAAGGTCCCCAGAGTGGGCCGAGGCACTCTGCTTGTACTTAACATATATCAACTGTCACCCGGCGGCAGTCAGTGTTGAACCGAACACAATGGAACATCCAGATGGTCTAAACAAAGCGAACAAATGTTCACTGCTATTAAAAGCTGTTTACATCAACTTCCAGGATTTCATGTAGTGAAGTTTATATCGTGTCACTGCGGCCGCGGCGGGGACCAGCCTTTTATAAACGCCTGTTGCTCGTGCTGTCCGCACCTAGTGGAAAGTGATGTTGGAGGGTGAGTTAGGAAATTGAACAATGTCAAGCGGTCATGCAATTTCAGACGTTTTCAGTGACTTGCCCCCAATTCTGTTTTATTGATGGTCTGGTGCAGCCTCGGCCCCAGACCCAATAAACACGAAGCAGACCCTCTTCTCTGGTGGGAGTGTGTCATGGGCGGATGGATGGATGCGTGCCCGCTATCTGCCTCTGCAGACAGGGCCTCTGAGCCTCGTTGGCTCCTCACTGGGGATGTTTACGCAGTCAGTGGTTTTGTTTTCTTCCTCTGAGATGCTGTGATATCAGGTCCTGTCTTATTGGGGATTAATACACATGAGCGATAAACCTATGTTTTTCTGTCTTCTTCCTTTGACCTCTTTATGGCATCTCCTTTACAAACTCCAGACACACTGCCTGCGACCTTCAAAGATTTGTTGTGTTGCCATTAATAGTACTAATAAGAAGCATGTCCAGTTTATCTCTTATTAAAGAAGAATCTAGAAAAACTGCCCCTGTATTTAGCTTTGTTCATTACTACCAGTTTCTCCTGTCATGACATACCTAAAAAATAAGTAAATGCTAAAAACATAGTTTATTAATTTGCCTTAAAATTCAAAGTGTAGAAAGAACAAAAAAAGACCCTCACGTGTGCAAGTTCAACAATTAATTTAAGTGATCATTTTTATATAAGTAGACTATTTTAGCATGACCTTATATTATATTTGGGTTCAATTTTATACATTTAAAAAGTAACTAAATATCGCTTGTTATGTATCTGTAAGTTACTGTGCCTCAAATTTTCTGATGTATTTTTAAAGATGAGTGAGCTCATAAATGATTAAATTCAAGTGTTTAAGAAAATATGACTTGTTGGCCTATTTCCTTCAGAAATTAAGATCAAAATGAGTTTCAAATGATGTCATATGGCATGACACAGGACTGAATTTACTGATGGCATGTAACATCCTCAAAGAAAGATTGATATGGGGCCATTATTACACAGCAAAGATGGGTTCACCTCTGCTGCATGGAAACACTTTTCTCTCTACGATTGTCCTGGTAAATCAGATCATTTCAATCAATTTGATAAGGAACAGGTTTTGATCTCCTGCATTTTTATAGAGTTATAGACCTCCTTTACACGATCACATGAAATTCAAAGTTTTTGCTCCCATGTCTAAGTGGAAAGGAAAATATATTGCCCATAAAAAGTTAATGTAGAACAGTATATTTCATGTACACGAGGACACAAGTACACAAGACACGCGAAGGTCCTCCCTTGCAAGCTTTGAAGAGTTTGAAACTTTTCACTGACAATAGTTTTGCTAAATGCTGTGTCAAGAAGGCAGCATGAGGGGCACCTGGGTGGCTCAGAGGGTTAAGCCTCTGCCTTCGGCTCAGGTCATGATTTCAGGGTCCTGGGATTGAGCCCCTTGTCGGGCTCTCTGCTCAGAGAGAGCCCCTTGTCGGCTCTCCTTTCCTGCCTCTCTACCTACTTGTGATCTCTGTCAAATAAATAAAAATAAAATATTTTTTTTAAAAAAAGGCAGCATGAGAACAACAAAAAAATCATCTGTGGGTCTATCATTTGGAGTTCAAAGATCATTTTATATGTTGTTGGCATGGATGGTGTTTTTTGTGGCTGTGTGGGAGCAACTGGATAGGATTTTGAAAAATATGGATTGTACAGATGTGAAAATAAAATGTCACCAAACCAGAGCTCAGCTTTGCCAAGGGTCAAGCACGATGCCCACTCTCAATGAGCCATTCCCGGCCTGCCTGTCGGTCCAGAGGCAAGCTGCTCCATTTCCTGTTTATGCCTGGGCAGAGTTCCACATCCGGGAGCTTGCCTCCAGCGGCAGGTTTTTCCGCACACCCCAGGAGATCTTTTCCTTAAAATGGCTCATTATTTATCATTTAAGTAAGCCATTGGAATTTCGTTAATTCCTGTTTTACTTAGCACATGCAAAATGCTATCATTATCCAAGAGAAGGTAATGTTAACTTATAACTGTTACCCAGGGTACTAATTAAGTGACCTCTGCAAAACAGAACTGGTCAGGGAGCCTATGAAATAGGAAAGATGGATGCCAAGTGGATTACCTTCCAGGTCTGAGGTTAACAACAATTAAAATCTGCCTAGTTATTTGAAGACATTCTGGCACTTCGTCTTTACTAAACTGGTCAAAATTTAGAGATCTCGTTAGCTTCAGCCAAATCCTGAAGAGGCTGCTCGTGTCCTCCTCGTTGGATTTGCTTCCTTCTACGTCCTCCTTGTCCAGATTCTTCACTACTTCTCCGCGTCCTTCATTGGCACTTCTAGTGTGACAGCAAGCTTGTTCACACTCCAGTATAAACGACCGTTTGCTTAATAGTCTTTCCTAGGGCTATTTGTCCTTTAAAGTAAAATAAAATTCTAAGCTGTGGAATTTTAGGCTTCAGGTAACTTGGTGGGAGAGATATTTCTGGGGGCACCCAGAAACTTCCCAGTGCCCTTGTAATCATGCTACGGAAACATTGTTTCTCCACAGCCAGATCTAGACTGTATGTATATATGTATTTATTAAATAGTGTGGTATACTTTTTTAAAAAATTCAACTTTAGATACAAAGTTTAGATTCCTATACTAAGAAGTCCATTTTTTCCTCCTTAAATCTGGAGACCTTATTTCTTAATTCTGTCACAACAGAAAGGGCATCTTATTTTCATTTTCTTAACTTATTCCTCCTAAAACACACTATCATTTTCAACTTTTTTAATGTCACAATATCACTTTTATGAATTTTATATTGTTTTAAATTTTATTGACTTTTGAAGAAGTCCCTGTTTTTAAGCAAAAAACTCAAGTGCCATCGAGTTTCCAAATTTCCTCCATGCATTTATGCCTATCAGCAGTCCATGGGTGTCCTGGGCATCAAATGTCATTCAAGCATTTGGGGAATAAAAGTATAAAATGTGTAAAGTAAATGGTGATAGCTCTTATTGAAAAGCTGGTAAAAGTGAACATTCTGGCTGGAAGTGATTGTTTATGAATGCTTTTTATTTGATACCATTTCTTCCACCTTAATTATACACTAAGAGAAATAATTTTGTGTTACAGTCATTGATGGAGAAATCTTTCAGTACATTGCACTCTGATTTATAAAAGAGCACAAGATTAAAGTTGGGAAGATTGGATTAATCTGACACTAGGTTTCCCTATAACATACCTGATATATGGTATGATACCAGTAAACATGTAATAAAAAGTCAAGGGAGTATATCCCGGTGGTGTAATTTCAAAAAAACAAACAACAACAAAAAACAAGACTTCGTGGTTTTGTAGAGAATTTAAAATACAGCACTTACTTATCTGATTAGGGCTGAAACACATCCAAATCTTAAATGTAAGATTTTATAGGATTGAAAAGCTTGTAGCTGGAATATTATTTCATGTTGTCGTGGATTTTACTGGGCCCTGGGAACATAGCAATCAAAATCTTGAGATCTGTAAGAGGTCTTCTGGTTCTAACATTGCATGGTTTGATTACTTTCTCAAATTTCCTCTGCCTCATCTTTAGATATACACAGTCTCATTCCACGTGTCCTTATTGGATGAAGTTTTCCCCATTAGCAACAGCTTGAAACTATTTATATTTACAATACTAGACAATCCTGCCTACCCTATGCTGCCCCCCGCCCCCGTTTTTTTCTTAATGAAAATTTTCATGAATTGTTTCAGTTCTGTGTTACATGGCTAATGGATGAAAAGGCAGTAAAAATTCAGGATCCAAGCAAGTGCTTCACAATCAGCCATATTTATAAACACAGCTTCATGAAAATAGGGCATGATATTCTGCTGGCCATAGAATGACTAAACACTTAAATCCTTGGAGAATTGTGCTTGCATTATGTGACGCATCAGCACACATGTTTTATCTATCACTGAAAGAACATCCCATTTAAAGCTTTTCCCCATGGTAATCAAGGTTGAAGTCAGAGAAAAATTATATTCCCTTCAGCGGGTACATCAAGATGAGCTGAATAGTTTTAGAAGAGTAACTTACTGGATCAATTCCTTTCTATGATAATATCACTCTAACTAAATTTGACTTCCCCGATTCACTGCCAAGATGTTTGTTGACCCTTTTCTTGAGAAAATCTTGACTTCGAGTAACTTTTGCATGGAGTCAGGAGTCTACTGCTTTTGTTATTATACTTCATCTTTTCTCAGTTGCCTGTTTTAAAGACTGTTAAAGGATTTAGTTGGTTCAGTCCTCACAGTTCCAACAGACTTTTGGTAATTTACTAATGTGTTAGAAGCTGTAGAATAATTTCAGCTTTCAGAGGTCAATTCTTAAGAATGGTCAGTTCTCCTGTTCTTTTTTTTTATTTTAA